>BGZK01002089.1:0-80118 GCA_005406025.1 Eumeta japonica
TCACCATTTTCAAATTGTTACCTAGACTACACATCGCTCTCTGACATCACTGTTTCTACATCTATCTTTCCGAGACACTCCACATATACTGGCAGACCCAACTATCTCTACCATACATAAGCGTAGAGATCAAGACCGCATTATGGATAGTCAAAGGCGCCTGTCGGGACATAGAATTACTATTCATAATAGGAAGCACGTCCTCATTCATACTCCTTTCGATATCTTTATCATGTTTACTATCATTTGTAAACTGACTACCCAAGAAAATAAACTCTTTCACTTGTTCGATTCTCTCACCTTATACAGGATTATTCGTTATCGGATGTATTCCGGTGGATTTCGTATAGTAGGGCTAACAAGTAATTAATTTAAAAACGCAATGCTTTATCCAAAAACTAACCGTTTTTTAAATATTAAAAATAATATTTTGTTTTTAGGGAAATTCCGCAATTTTTTCCAGAATTTAAAATATATATTTTTTTATTTATTTTTCTAACGTTTTAATGTAGTCCTTGAAAAACACTTGAACCCGTTAAATGTTTTATTATGTTCTTTAAAAAAATATTACTTTATTAATAAAGAATTTATAGTGACAAAATGTGCAAAACAATACAAAAATATATCAGATTATCTGGCTATCCAAAAAGGTATAAATATGTTATCACACTCGCATAAGTATTGGAAAAAATAGTCAGGAATAAAGTCAAGTAGCTTTTTAGAGTATACAAAATAGTGAGTAGAATACAGATATTCGAAAAAATAAAAAAGTCAGATATCCATATAAACTTTATTTATTAATTTATATTTTTTCCTCTATGTAAGAATCCCTACTGCGTATAAAAATGTGCACTAATCATCTTAATTTGCTTTCAACCACTCTCGAAGTTGTACGTTGAATAATTTCTGCCGCATTAGTTATACGCTCTTAAAGAACTTCTATGAACGTTACTGGCTCCACTCTATAAATGTGTCCCCAGACATAATAAATCCATTAAAGTTAGATCTGGGCTCCTCGCGGGCCATGGAATTAGCCATCCTCTGCCTATCCAATGTAGAGGGAAATTGTCATTGAACCAATGTCGTATGGATATACAAAAGTGCTCAGGACAGCAATTGTGCTGTTAAAACATAAACTATCTTGTTTCTAGGGGAATATCTTCCATTGAAGCAAAAACTTCAATACTCAATAAAGATTGTTATCTTTCGCCATTCAAATTACTGGGTAGAAAATACAGCCCAATTAAAATATTATCAATAATTCCCATCCAAACGTTGAAGAAAAATCGTCGCTGACACCCGATAGGTCTCTTTTTTGGGGTTTCTCCGTGTTATTTTTTTTTTGAGCATTTTCGCTATATATGGTTTTATTACATTTACTATGACATCCGAATGCATGGTATACACATATCACATCATCATGCAATTTTTAAGCTATTGCATAGCTTTTATCGCAGGCTTTGAGCGCGGCGACCGAATCAAGAAATTCCGTAACGAAAATAAAACTTAGCACCCCCCACTCCGCCTACCATGTAGCTCAGTCGAGCGTTCGCTTAACGTGTATATGGTACGACTATATGAAGCTCGCACGGATCGAGCCTAGCTGCTCTGAAATCGGACGAATACGTAAGCAGCTGTTTGTGAGAAAGTATACAGGTGTATAGGTATCTATCATATCTTTATAATGCCACACTTACCGCATGTGCCCCGTAAGTATACATGTAGGTATATATGTATACATAGGTGTACCTATGTACAACAGTGAATAGCAGTTCCTGGTGAATAGCTATACGCGTAAAATTTGTGTATAATGTTTTAAATATGAATAAACAAAGTGCATTTATTAATGGAGAAAGTGATGAAAAACTTGAATTAATATCAAAGAAAAAAAATACTGCATAAATAAATAAATAATTATAATTGCATAAGTTGATAAAAGATGCTATGCAATAGCTTTACCGCGGCAATCCCCGAGTGCCACACCTTTAATTTTTTTTAATATTTTGGGATTTAGTGCCATTAGAGTTTTAATATTTTTTTGATGATTTCATTTATCCATATTTTTCTTCTTATAATTCTATATTTTGCATCCAATTTGAATGCCTGTAATTTATTACAAAAGTTTCTCATACTAAGATTTTTACACTCTAGTTTTTCCACACAATGGAAGGATAAGGTTGTGAGTCCAAAATTTTAGCAGAGGTATTGTTATCACCATCTATTATAAATTTTCCATAAATTACGGCATGCATTTCGATTGATAGTCTGAACCCTTCTGCAATCATAGTACATTTCGTAAGCCGTAAAAAACCTGTTAAAATTTTTGAAACACTTGTGTTGTTTGACTTCTACATTTGCTTTTCCTGCTCGTGCACAAATACAACAGTATTTGTTTTTTACAGCCATGAATAAATCTTCCTCTATTATGGCTACAGTACCAGACAAGGTAGAATAATTACATTTATATGACAGCTTGCACCAGCAGTCATCTAAAATGGACATCTATTATAGGTTTTCCATCTTTGGTGACTCTTTTCTTTTTTATAGTCTCTTCCTTCTTTTTTAGCCCTGCTTTGTTTATTTTTTCCCATGCGATTACCTCTCACTCATCACAAATCTCATCTTGAGTGACTTTATGTTTATGCTCTGACATAGATAGTAAGTTATGAGCTGCGAAACATTGATTTACTTGTGTGTTGCCACAACTGGCCGCCATAATCCCCGCAATTGCCATTTTATTTAGATTGTCGGCCAAATTCTGTATTGTAAATTGTTTACTACACAAAGAACAGGACAGTGAAAAAACAGAAGTTAAATCACATAGTTTTTCAGATATTAGCTTTGTAGTAAGAAGGCCACATTGAAATAAAGATTCATCACTTGAAATTTTAAATAATTCATTATAAAATAAAATATGTCTATTACTCTAAGGCCACTGATGGCAATGTGTATTTCAACCTAAAAAAAAATAATTATCAAAATTAAATTTAATCGGTGTTATTTCATTAACAATTTGAGAAAAACTGTAATTTATACAGTTACTTTCCATAACAATTTCATATGGTAATGGTTCATTTTCTTTGATATTTAATGGATTCTATTGTAGTGCTTATTTCATCATGTCAACGCCTTCTTGTAATTTTTTTATACTTAATAATGAAAACAAAACAAAAATCTTGTACTACAGTTTAGTATGGATTTGAAGCCTAATGTAATTATAATCTGTGGCTAAAATACTACTTAAAATATCATTTTAATCATGCATTTTTTCTGTTTTTTATTATTCTGTAATATTCAGAAATAGTAATCACTTAAATTGCTCTAAAAATAATATTTTTAAAACAAAATCTCTTTTCAAACGCTAATTATGAAATATTAAAAAAAAACACTTGTTTTTCCAACAAATCATAGTGCAGTAACATTGTTGATCTTCTAAATTTAATTATGACAATGGTGGCTTTATTTGCTTTAGTTCTGTGTCTGACTTAGTTGTTGTAATACTATTATTAATACAATTACTAATTTCTGGATCAGTTTGTTCTATAAAAAATCACAACCTTAAATTTTATATTATTCTAAATAATGTTGTTGATATAAATTACTTTGTGAAAAAAACTGTGTGAAAAAAATGAAATATATGAAAAATATTTGAAAATAAGGCAACAATAAGTTTCATTATTACATTAACACAAGCAGCGATGTATATGTACTAGATTTCGAGATTCCTACAGTCTTTCACGAAACTATACTGCAATCTGTACACCTTATTTTATTATAAGTGTGGCTTCAACAATTGTAACATGTAAGCACAAGACAGATAATGAGCGAAGCTAATTTATGAAAAATTAAATAGAAGTGTGAACCTGGACGTAATGCAATATAAATATTAAATACTGTAATATTAATTTTTATGATAATTACAGTATTTGATATCTAAATATTAGATCCCGTAATATAAAATCTATGGGAATGATATATTGTTGTTGAATGAAACGCATAAACACCGCGAAAATTGCAGCGTTTGCAACTTTCCAGTCATGACTTAACTTTTATCAAAATGGAACAAGACTTTTGCAAGGGATAGTCTTTCTATGTAGTACAATAACTCATTGAAAAATTTAGGGGTGAATAAGAGATAATGCACAGAAAAACATGTTGCATATCTTCAGTGAATAATGCCAATATTCATAGATATTACTTACATTTTACTTTTTCTCATTATGCATGCTTTTGTCCTTAAATACTCCAAATGTTGGTACTTTTCGATTTTGTTTGCTGGCAATGTTTAGTCAATTATAAACTCTAATTTTATATGCCAAAAATAATGTAAGATGAATCTAATAATCACATAATTAAATTAATAGGAGTATAGGTACTGAGAAATTAATTATTTGCATAATCTCACAAAGAATGAGAATAGACAACAACTGACACACGCCCAACATAGAGAAAGTTCGTGAGGGATGAGTCGATAAGTAAAAGAGTAAGACTATTAATACTTCTGCATAGAAAAAAATGACATAGCACTAGTGCACGTAGACTCAAAGTAAAAGGTTTAAATGTGAAATCAAATATAAAATCATTAAAATTAAATGACGATAATAAATAAAAACTGTTTTACCAGTTTATGGAAAATTTTTAGTAGTGTTATTTTAAAATGAAATTAGAGAAAAATCCAGTGTTGATTTCGAATAACAGCTAAAAAGGTAAATTATCAGGGTATATATTGGAAAATAATTCTATCAAGAAAATATACTCCAATTGTGTATTACTTTTACAGCCCACTCAGTTAAATAGTTGAAACCATATAACATATGTACAAGTAAACTTGTAACACATGTATTTAAAAAGAATGAGGTAAAAAGAAAACCCCCATTTTTGTCAATATATCACCTTAGTTCCATAAATTGTATTTATTACTTACTGTATTACATATTTGATAAAAAAATACAGACATATTCACGTTTACATTATTCGAATTGTAAGCAGTATATGCCTGTAGACATGTTGGAAACATTTGAGACATTTTAATGTGCCTTAATAATACAATCAGAAAATGGTTTACATCTATTCATCAAATTATTGTTTGCATATCACATGCAAACACACACACACATCATGCGAATGCATTAAACACAGCAATCATATTACTATATCATACTTACAAAATGTAATGCAAAGGTTCATCTTATCATGATAAACTTTACAAAATAGAAATAGAAACATAAATTTATTATTACTTGTGTAGAATAATTTATTCTACAAATTAAAATAATGATCATTCTTTTGATTGACTTACAAATGTGATTTAAGTCAGAAGTTAAATTAGGTTTTAAGTAAGAAATACATTGTAAAGGGATGTGGAATAATGACTACATACTAATTACAGAAATATATATTTTGACACAAAATAATAGTATATAGTACAGCGATCTCTATTCTATGATTCCAAACAGGTACTTCATGTTTATTTTTCGAAATGCTCACTTAATATTTATCTTTGATGACTTACTTGCAGTCATTATAACTCCTACTACTAAAGCCACAACAGTAAAACCTTGAGCAGCAACTCTTAGACGCATCATGTTTTGAGAAGTTTGCCTTTTTCCTTGCCGAAATGCCCACAATCCATACGACAACGCACCCGCAGTTGCTAAACAACCTATAATTAACTCAAATGTCAGTCTATTACGAATAATAGTTTTTAATTCATTAAGTTTAAGAGAGAAATTTCACCTATAGGCACAAAAGGGTTTTCATTAATTTTTCTTGTCATTTTTTCTTTCATAGTTTCACCTTGTCCTGCCCTCAGTTCATTTGTCAATTGAATCCAATCTAATTCGGGTTCGCTTGAAGGTGTTTCCGACATATTTAGTTAATGTAGTAATTAAAGGAAGTAAACGTCTTCACTTCAAATTTCCAAAAAGCTAACAAAAACTTTATAACTGTCACTTACATAAATGCGACGAACAAATTTTTAGACATCATACAAGACGTTTCATGATTGACATTGACAAGTGCGAAATGACAGTTCATTTTTTGGATTATTACGCTGATCAAAGTCTACCTTATAACTTTCACCGTCGAATCTAATTAACATTGGTTTTATTGTTTATTTTTAAATTGTTTTTGGTAGTTTTAATGCTTAAAATAGTAACCTTAGGAATGAAGTTTTATTTTACACCGTAGTTGAAAAGCTGTGACATTACTGATCTGTGTATTTTTCATTCTCTTTCGTGGTTTTGTGCGAAGATGAATATGGTCTTGTTTGGGATGAAAGCGTAAACTGTAGTTACTAATAGAATCCTTTAAAAGAGTCGAAAAAGTGTTTATATAAGTCTAAGTATATATACACTCATACTTAGTATATATTTTTGTTTGTTATAAATATTTTTAGTTGATTAGAGTTTTTTCAAGTAAAATTTCAATCGACAAGTTAGGCTTGCGAAACCGTTACTATTTCGGTTGAAGTATTTTTATTATGAAAATGGTGTGAAACTTTATAAATCTTCACTTTATAGTCAGTGTTTGATTAATTTTGTATATGAAAGCATTTCAACATCGAATATTAGTGAGTCCTTGTCATATGGAATATCCATACTATGCTCATCATGATTTTTGATAATTTTATGGTTTTTCAGAGAGCTGCATTGAAAATTGTTCTACATGAAGTTTATTGTTTTGAAAGTTTATTTGTAGAATATAAGGCATTATATATATTTTTTATATAATGCCTTAATTTTACACATATATGAATACATTTCATTGTTTAAACTTAGTTTTAAGACTTGCCATTTTTCGACTAATCCCAGTTTTAAATTTTTATTCACAAAGCAAATAATAAAATATACAATTCTCATATATTCAGTAAAACAATTCTTTATATTCAATAAAAATGTATTTTTGTATAGTCTATCAAGAGCTCTAAAGGTGTAAATAATAAATCACTCTGTTTGAAACAAACTCGCTATAAAAATGGATTTTAAAAAAACACCACCTGAGGTCGGTCTTTCGACGTTTTACAATATAATGTTTCTCTTAAAAAAAAAAGTGTATAGAGTGTTGATTTTTTGTTAGATATTATTGTAAAGTAGTTAATAAGGAATGGAGAAAATATAAATAAGAACAAAATATTGTTTTATTTCTTTGTATTAGAGCAAACTCTTGGAAGGTACAGCTTCTATAAGCTTAACATGGAATTAAGGAATACATACATAAAATTTTCAAAACATTTATCTTTAAATAAAATTTTACTTTCTACCAAAAAAAGAAATTTGGATTTTAATATTTTTCTATTATTTTTTAGATATTTTCTCGTTTTTATAAAATATATAAAGTACAGTCCGAATTTGATTTATTTCTCAAATCAGATGTATTTTTTGTATTTGCTTAAATAGGAAATGTTGTACATTGAAATCACGTACATACTTACTGCAAGAGTTATGTAATAATTTTACAGCAGTTTTTAATTTTTGGAATTATACTTCTCTTGCCGCGTTATGAAAAAATGAAGAGATTGAATTTTTATCGGAATGACACTAAAACAACAATATGAAGTTCTCGCAAGCAGTTTAGCGAACAATTTCACGCCACTAATAACCGACGTGTCAAACGTTCGAACGGGAGGAGTTGTTTTCAAGTTTTTTGTCACCAAGTAGGTGACAGGTTGTGAGGCGACCATAAACCCCTATGGGTATATTTTTCTCCCCTTCTCATGCCCTCCTGCAATACTTGTCACACCTCCCCTTTGGGATACTCCTCTCTGCGCAACCTTTCTCGCAGTAGGTTGCCCTAAAATTTTAATATTAAGGTCGTTTGAAGTGGCATTAGAACAGAAAATTTTTAGCTAAATCCGATTTTTCAAATTCCATTGAACCGCTGAGATATAGGAAAGTTTCACAAAAACTTATTGTTGAAGTTATACCTCTTTTAGCGCGTTATGAAAAAAAATATGGGAGTGAAATTTTATCGGTGTGACAAGAAAACTATAGCATGAATTTGTTTGCAAGCGATTTAGCGAGCAATTTCAAACCACTATTAACTGATGTGCCAATTCACTCACAAGATGCAATGGCAGGAGACATAATTTAGAAATAACGTTAACATATTCTAACTTAAAAAAATAACGACTTAATAATAATTATTAATTCAAATGAAAATGTAAAATTGATGATACACTTTGTATAAGAAAATATTAATTTATTTAATTTTTCGAATTGAAATTAAATTTTATCAACCATGTTGATTATCCCACTCCAGTCTTTTATTATTTCAATGTAGTTAATTATTTGTATACAATTAAAAATGTTTTTTTAATTATGCCCAAAAAAATATAACTTCTCATACATGTATAACAGTAGACACTGTATTTTTTTCTTGTTCGAATGTTCTGTGTTCACTGTTCGTATTTGATTAATGACTATAGAGGTCGTTGTTTACGACGACGTCGTAGTTTGTCAAAGAAGTAATCATTCTTCCGTGCCAATTTTCTTTTGGGCGTTGCATAGGAAGATATTGTTTGGTTTAAGAAAAATGTCGTTCATTCTTTGTAATTCTACACGTCTTATTTTTAACCAGGTAAACGTTCAGACATATTTTGCAACCAACGACAATATTTTTTGGCGTAGCTTTTTGTGTCATTCTAACTAATTAAATTTCTTTTACAACCACATGTTAAATTTGCATACATTGTTTAGAGATAGATTTCGTATAATAGTCATAAATTTTTAAACTCAAATATTTTGTCATGATAGTTAATGAAAGTATTAAATAACATTTAATATTTCTTTATAAAATTGCCCTTTTTTTTTACTTATGTAAATACATGGCAAGTATTTGATTTATTTCGTTGTAAAAAAATACCTGAAATTTGTCGATTAAACCACTACTTACGTTTATTTTGTTTTTGTTCCAGATGGCTTTGTCACCTCTTAGTTTGGAGTCTGGTGAAGCTCAACGGGTGTCTTGAGAGTTTCATAAAACTATAGTGCAATAGTCATAAGATCTTTCATTGTCTTTAAAGCTTTATCATTTGATATTTCACCTCACTCTGTTGAGTTTCCCTCTTATCTTTATAGATAATATGAGTGAAGTTTTATCATTGTAGTTTCTCAGTGTGAAATATAACTGTCTATTAGCAATACATTGTTCTGGGTAACATTACAATTCATATTATTCAGAATTTTCTTTAGTCTCAGTTCAATAATTGTCAGGGTGCATTAGAGTTACATTTATTTCTTATTTAGTTTGTTATGTATTGATTATGATGGCATCATCTGATCCAGAAATCAAGGACGGAGTCACATTGCCCTTTTGGATGAAAAATAAAGCTGTCACAAGGTAGGCTTAATATTTAATAACTTTAGTTGTAATCAATTATAGTCCATTTGTATTTAAAACAATCAAATTGTACCATTTTTAAACAAGAAAGGTTTTTTTAATGTTTTATTATTTTACATTATTTAATATGATTAATTTATTTATCATATGAATTTAATCTAATGCCTTTTATTATCTAATGATAGTATAAATATATAATAAATTTACCATTTTTCTCTCTTTGTCTGTTTTAAGTATTAAACTTTAAAAATAATAAAAAATGTTAACAGTGCGATTTAATGACCTTTGTTCATAAACTCACTCAGAAATAAATTATAAACAGTAATGTAATAGCTTTATTAATTAGTAAAATAATACCAGTAATGAACATAAAGCGGTAATTATTATTATATTTATTTATAACTTCATCTGTCCCAGTACTGAGTCTAATTGAAAAACTTAATTTTGACACTTCAATTCAATTGAAACAAAATTTTGCTTATATATCAGATGATAATGAATAAACAGATGTATTTGATGTTGTGTTTCAAGATTTTTTTTCTGATGACTACTTAGTGATTAATATTTGAAATTGACATAGATCTTTAGCTTAAAAAAAAATTGTCACGACCCCATGCTTCATTAATATTATCCATTTACTAGAGATTGTTCAATGGCATTAACTTAAAGTTTTCCATAAACATAGAGTTTTGATGACAAACATAATCCATACTAATATTATAAATGCGAAAGTAACTCTGTCTGTCTGTCTGTTACTCTTTCACGCCTAAACGGCTGAACGGATTTTGATGACATTTGGTATGGTGATAGATGATAACCTAGAAATGGTCATAGGCTATAAATAATCACGCCATCGTTCTTAGGGGGTAGGCAGTAGGCAGATAACTAAATTGAGTTAGTGATTTTTAGTCGTTTTTGTTGGGACTTTTGCTCTTTCACATCTAAACGGCTGAACGGATTTTGATGAAATTTAGTAAGGTAATAGATGGTTACCTAAAAACGGATATAAGATCAAAATGATCACGTCATCGTACTTAGGGGGTAGGAAGTAGGCAGAAAACTGAATTGAGTTAGTGATTTTTTTATGGTTTTTGCTGGGAGTTTTGCTCTATCATGCCTAAACGGCTGAACGGATTTTGATGAAATTTAGTTAGGTGATAGATAGTAACCTAGAAAAGGATATGGGCTATTAATATTCATGCTATCGTACTTAAGGCGTAGGCAGTAGGCAGAAAACTAATTAAGATAGTGATTTTTAATCGTTTGTTTTAAAAGTTTACCTCATTCACGCCTTAACGTCTGAACGGATTTTTATAAGACTTGGTTAATTTGAAGATAGGATCCTAGGCACGGACACAGGCTACTTTTTACGGCGGGAAAATACCTCATTCCCGCGGAAATCTAGCGTGATCGTGTCAAGAAGCTCATGAAGCCATAGCTACTGAAATGATTTTGATGTTTTTTTTTAAACTGAGTGTTACTAAGACTTCAAGTTAGTATTTGATCACTTAGAGGGTAGGTAGGCGCCATAATTTAGGGAATTTATGATAAAATTTTGATGCAACTGTCTTTATTTAACAGTTTTACTTGGATCGAAACTTAGCGACATTCCATCACACTACTTAACTTATAGGGTTGGAAGGTACCAAAATTCAGACCACTTTTAGCATTCATTTTCGCATTCGATCATTTCGAAAATCGCATTCGCTATGACGATAAATAAAGCTCAGGGGCAAACATTAAAAGTAGCCGGCATTAATTTAGAAAAGAGTTGTTTTTCTCACGGACAATTATACGTGGCTTGCCCACGTGTTTCAAGTCCACAGAATCTCCATGTGTTGGCCAGAGAGGGAAAACAAAGAACATAGTTTACAAAATGTACTACAGTAATAAGGCCTCTTATTTTAGCTTCCTACATTATTATACTACTTACATTAAGTTAGTACTTCCTACGCGACGATGTTGCGGATGTCACACTGTCTAACATCGGGGTTGGCAGGTAGGTAGTTAGTAGTATTTTAAACCGATTTACATTATTTACTTTTTATATTTACTAAGGAAACATTGGAGCTATCCATTATGTGCTTAGGTTGCCTTTGAACAAATTTTGATGTGAAGTTGAGGACCGGACCACGATAGTGGGACATTGTTGCAGGGGGACTTACAGCCGGGAGAAAACAAAAAAACTTATGCGGACGAAGTCGCGGGTAAAAGCTAGTTTGACTATAACTTGCTGTTTTAGCCAGGTTCATTTATTTCTGAGCAAACTCCTCGGTTGTTAACAGTGTAAACACGAAACATATCCCAGTAAATTAAATAGTTGCAGCAATTTGACAATGACTAAACAGAAAATAAAATAGAAATTATATAAAACTATTATTATTAAAGAAAATTTTAATAGCACTCCTTACAAAATATACTGTAAAGGTTTTAACAACTGTCTGACAGTGCTGTGTTGTGATGATGATGATCTGATAGTGACTGTCCTGAATTTTTGATAGCGACTTGGTTTACGCACTAATGCCATAAGCTTGTGACAAATTTAGTTTAAAAAAATGATTGCATCTTTGTACTTTATTTTTGCTATATCATATATTCAGTTCTGCCAGTTTCAGAACAGTAGTAGTAGTTATGTTTCTTATAGCCAAGTTTTAATAATTCATTGTAAAACATATGTTTATTTTTTTAATTTTTACTTTCACATAATAATATCCTTTTGCTGTCTTAATGAATATAACATTATTTCACATTTAGTAAATTTAACCAAAAAAAGCGATAGTCTTGATAAACTAGTCTTCAATCCAAAAATAGTAATAATTTGCATGGCACTTGTATATTTCTCTTCTTATCTATTGTAGATAAAGCATTTTGTTTATCGCAGATATAAAATATCCAGATTTGTCCTCTAGATAAATTGATGTCATCGTTATTTTAGTATGCTGACGTCAATGTTCAATAACATAACTACAATGTTATATAATACTACCAGATGAGACAATGTTATACTTAAAAATTTTAATGTACACTATGATCATTACTTATGCCATATGGATTTATATGGGTTAAACTAAGATTTAGAATAGATAGATTTTATTAAATTGTATATAATTAATTTAAATGAAATACCAGTAATTTTTGAAATGAAATGTGGTAGATAGGTTTTTTATACGGTTTAAATCTGATAAAGGAGTTGTAGAAATTCCACCAGGTTTTATCACCACAATATTAAATTATAACTTCTCTTGATTTTTTTTTTGTCCAAGCGAGAGGCTTACCTTGAGCTTGAACCCTCCATTCTTGCGCAGTGCTATCGGAGACTGCTAAGATTTAATTTAAAAATTGTTGTAGCAGTTTGCCTATGCTCAGGATTTGAACCTGTTTGGTGGTTTATGGTGTGAAGGCAACACTCTTGAACACTGTCTGCCATTACTCACATTTATATATTTTACTAATTTGTCATATTATGTGAAATACTTTTTTCATAAATTTCAATGATATTTTATATTATTATGTTTGGTTTTATTTAGAGCATTTTCTTGGTACACAGTATAATTGTAATATTTTGTTCCTTTTGACTCAAGGAAAATGTATTTATTTCTGTAAGTTAGAATCTATTCATCAGATTCACTGGAATATATCATAAAAGGGTATTTAAGAATGATAACTATAAAAATAAACATAGATAAGGTTTAGTATGCAAATTCTAAACTATTTGAAGGTTTAAAGTCTCTTTTGAACGTTTTTGTTTACATATTAGTTTAATCTATGGAGGTCTTGAATATTGAACCTTTTATGGAGGTTAATTTTTTTTTAATTTTTGCATAAAAAATTTCTCAATTCTATTTATATTTCAAAATATGCATTGTATATGATATAAATTGAAATGTTTGTTTTTCCTCGACTTGAAAAATTGTAAAAAGATTACTTTTGATCGAAATGTGAGCATTATATGTTGTGAGAACATTATAATGATATTGAATTGAAGAGTTGGATCGGATTATATTTTTATCAGTAATTTTTATATTTCGTAAGCTTGGATAATTAATAACAACTCATTTAGTTATCGGAATATTATCATGGTATCATTTGATTTTTAAGTATACATTTCTGTGTCTTGCAATTTGTCTGAATGATAAATATGATCATGTTTCCTGACCAAGTTTACAAGAATAGTTATGGTACTGGTTTTCAAGAATTGATCAATTGGGCTTACATCATACATATAAAAACTTATTATTAAACTAGTGGTCACTCTTTTAGTGTTGAAGATGATTAATGTTAATATTATGAATGTTTTGTTAAAGTTAGCTATAGTTAAAAAGGAGGTCAAAACTTAATTTAAAATATGATATAGTTTTGCAGTATATTTTAATATTAGTGGCTATAAGAGAGATAACATATATATTGTAACATAATATTTATCTTATTTTTTCTTATTTTAACTTTTTCCTTTTCTTGTCAATTAAGGGATTCTGTGTATTAAGAAAAATATTTAACAGGATGCAAATATGTAACTATAGTGTAAAAAAGCATTATTTAAATGTGTGCATGAATATAGTTATTATTATGCACAGGCATACAATGTAGGGTTACTGAAAATATGTGCAAGCACACAAGTAGTATACGACATGTATGAATAGGTGTAGAATTACATGCAAACGGTAACTCTATAAATCAAAGGGCGATTGATGTGTGCAGTGAATGAAGACAGGAAATTAAAGATGAGCCTCTCACTGCCCTCTTTTTTGTGCATAAATTAAGATTTAGCAGCAATTGTTTCAGATTGTGATTTTGGTTCTGCTTTCTATACCGATGCCAAGTGATATATTATCACTTAACGCAATGCAAGTGATATACTATCACTTATGCAACCACATGCTCTTACTGTATCCCAAAATTGAATTAAGATCAGTTGTCTATGTCTTTGTTTATTTGTCATACAAACTAGCAGACACTGATACGCAAACAAAATAAAATAAAATGATAAATAGCTTCTGTACATCATATATATTTATCATAAAATTCGATGACAAGATTGTATCTACAAACAGAGCCTATATATTTTATATAAGTAAAGTAAATATGTCGAGAAATACTTGTTCTTAAAAATTAATATTAATTCTAGAAATCATTGTAAAATACATATTTTATATAACTGTTTTATTTGCAAGTAGAGATAACAATCACAGTAATACAATATTGAATTATCACTAATTAACGTTATCGGGGCTGGTTGTCGATTTTGGTACCCGGAAAAATATTAGGTATATACAATTTCAATATATTACAATCATTTCATACATATTTCATAAGTCGTTGATAACAATATAGGGTAGGGGTAAAAGTTTTTTCATATTTTTTAAACAAATTATAATATGGATGTGGTATTTTAATCAAAAACTTGTTGCTATTTTGTAGGTAGTGACATAATCCCATTGCTGTAAAAATTTTGGGACTTCTGATCAAAAACCTGTGACAAGTAGTTTTGACAGTCCTCTTTTGACATACCTACCTAAAAAATCTGAAGAGACCAAAACAGAAGAAAATCTGAAAGTGCGCGAGGTTAGGGCTATATGGTGGATTCATTAACATTTCCTAACCAAACTGTTTCAATATTTTCTGAGTGGCGAAAGGTGTGTGTGGTCTGGCATTATCATGGTAAATAACCCTTCCTATTAATTCCGGCAGTTTATACTCTCCTTGCTTGAGTCTCAGTACCAGTAAAGATCGGAATTAATGGTTTTGCCTGGCATTAAAAGCTTACAATGAATAATATTCTTCCAATCCCACCAATATGCATAGCATCAACTTACTGCGAGTTAATCCAGGTTTCTCTATATTCTATGGAGTTTGCTTGCTTTATGACCATAACCTTTTTTCGCACATTCTTGTCGTAAGTAATCATTTTTCATCATCGGTAATCAATCTTTTCAAAAATGATTTGGTTTCATGACATTTGAATAGAGAATCACAAGTGTTTACACTATTCATTAGATTCCTTTCAATAAACTTGTGTGGGTCCCAAGTTTCGAGCTCTTTTGTATATCCAGCTTTTTTCAAATGGGTTCAAACTGTTTTGTGGTCAATCCCCAAATCGTCAGCTATGTCGTATCTAATATGCCGATTTAGCTTTATTTTTTGCCGAAATAGCATCGACTTTATCTGTAACAGGTCACCCCGAGCAAGGTTCATCTTTGACATTAAAGTTATCAGACTGAAAGTGATTGAAACAGTTTTGTGTTACTCTTGGCCAAACTGCATTAGGTCCATAAATGTTACAGATTTATTTCATGGTTTGTGTCACATTTTTCTCTTTTTTGTAGTAAAACTTCAAAATGTATCGAATTTCTTACTTTAGATTCACTCATTTTGGTGGACAGAAAAATGGCGGGACTACGTTTTTACTTTTTTTTTTTTAAGATATCATCTATTTAATGGTATAGAAACTAGCAGATACGAACAGCACAACCAGAGATTTCACTACAACTTTTTACTTATGAAATACGTAAGAACTTTGTCCCTGACCTAATTGTATAGCGCTCGATGACCGTTACGGTGGCACGCTCGCTCCGCTCATTCATTTTTTTATTAGGCTTCCATATTTGAAAATTCTAAAGGGATTCTAATACTAACCATACACCGTTTGTCTGTCTGTCCTGCTTTTAAAAAGGCTATATCGTTTGAAACGGAATAACCAGTTAGAAGATAAAGGGAGTCGGCATACAAGAAACGTTTATTTTTCTACGTTTATAAGCACTTTTTGGCGACCTCCCGATGTTAGAAAAAATAAGATTTGATTGACCCCTACTCCTCTTTTAATGTTAAATAAAATAAAATATCTACTAAATAAATTGATATAAGAAATAGTTGAGACAATTAAAAAACACATTTGTTTGCAATAACAAATTTTAATATTTTAGTGAAAATCGTTTTATTTAGATTTTGTATAATATTTTCATCAGATCTAGTTCAACAACCATTCAACAAGTGCATCAGCTACTGGAGCATCTCTAATATGCTTTGGTTGCAATGCCTTATTTATGATAATAACGTCGTCGGCGTCCATGCATTGAACTACGTCAGCATTATTCATTATGTGGCATTTAACTTCTTGAATTCGTCTTGGTATACGCATAAAGTTTGTTTTTTTCTTGAGTTTTGGAATCAGAGACAAAGTTTTTTTTATGAAAGTTCACAGCTTTTGCTCTTTTTTATATGAACTATGATATAGAGTATTTAGGTATGTGCATACTGAGCAAATTCTTCTGGACGGCGCGGAAATGTTGCCATGTTATTTACTCAATATGATATGAATTTTTTTTTTGTGTCGCACGCCATTTTGTATTTTTCGACCGACATTCTGGTTTCATAATAATTATTTTTCACATTAATAAGACCTATTATACAATTATAAGAATTTTATTACAGCTTTAAAATAAGTATCGAAAATTTAATTATGAATAATTGCTAGCCAACTTTAAATTGTTATAGATCTTAAATGGCCATTTAAAATAAAAAACTAAAGACTATAGAAACCTAAAGATGGTTTTCAAAGACCTATTTAATAATACCCCACTTGTTATAGGTTGTCGACTTTCATTTTTTCTCTTTTTTATAACAGGTTTCTGGTTGTCGCCATGTTGAAATTTTCAATGCTGTAATGTTTTTAGTGACACAAGATTAAGACTAATTGATAGACGTAAAAATCATCAAAATCGGCCCATTCGTTTGATTTCTAGAACGCCACAAAGGAACAAACATACATATATAAACTGATAAACATATTACCCTCCTTTGCGTCGCGCAGTCGGTTAATGAAATAGAATAGTCGTCAGGCAAATAATGATATATCAATTTAGTTGACGAAGCGCTAAATATTTCGTTTCACTAGTTACTGGTAAATACTACAACAAACAATAACGTAAACAAAACATTTAACACCAAGTAAAGTGAAAAGTGTGATTATGTTTTCCAACACTAAGATACTATTTCTACATAACGGTTTCGTTTGTGTGGATAGAGAATATTGGTTGAAAGTTTGATCTTTATTAAAACCTAGAGTCCAAACATAGTTCTGCATCTAATACTAATTTCAATCTTATCCTATTCCCGATACCTACTTATTTATTGATTTATTGTATACTATCTGACCCGCCCGCTTCGCTGGGTATTTTTTATTGTAAATAAAATGGCGAAGGATTTACGGAATTCTAAAAATGAGTAGCCTAGAACCATCTACAAATCATTCCGCATCGAATGGTCCCAGTCGCATGTCTATACGTTTAGTAGTTTTTACGTGATTGGCGAACAAAGACAACCTATTTTCATTATATATATATATGATTATGATGGAAGTTGAGATGTAGACACCCCTAAAACGACCAAAGTCCGATTTAACACGGATGACGTACGAAAACGTATTGGTAATTCGATACAAATATCAATGTCAATGCAATATCGGCCGTTTTGCATTTATTTTCTCGTTAACCTTGTATGGAAATCTGTGCTTGATGATATTAGTCTCCAGGCAGAAATGCCGCTTCCGTGTCTCGTTTTTGCTCTATGACGTTGTGCAAACTGTCCTTCCGCCTTCATTGATAAAAAATAAGTAAAGACAAGGCATGAATAACAGTTTTGTATAATAGTCTGATATGTTTGAAACCCTGGAGGTTTCTTATGATGTCGGGATATTTCTGTGATTAATCCAAGGTATCGCGTTAATCACGAAATTCAAATCCAAAAATCGAACCACCACGGAATGTTGATAATGCACTAGATCTAGTTTGATATACTTGAACAACACATTACTGGAAATGACATTAAATCCACAAATAAAATAGGAGTTCCTCAGGGATCTGTTCTGACACTCTTGTTTTAGTTTACTTTAACGATTTACCACACTCTGTGCATGTATTTAAATTTGTTTTGTTCGCAAATATTTTTTGTTTGCTTTTCGAAATCGCAATGGCTCCTGGTCGTGTTTTAAATTCTTTTGCTGCAAACAATTTATTATTCAATGTATTTAAAGCAAGTTTTTAATAATTTTCATTACCGACGAGTGGTAGTGACGTTGTAACTACTACTCACCTAAAAAGAGTATCAACACTTTTAGACAGTCGAAATGTCAAAAAAAGAAATCGTGACATAATTCCAATACGGCTTAAAAAATTGTTTTCTTAAATATGGAGTGAACCAATTTATAACTTAATAATTAATTACATATATATGTCTTAACGGTAACCCGTAACTGTGTCATCTGTGTGTTCCAAGAATATGAAATAAACATCAAGGAAAAACTGTAAGTGTGTAAAATTTGTTAACCAATTATATCCGGGCTACGAATACACCTACAACGTTATATAAAGTATAAATGTTCTTTCACACAGAAAGTTACATTATTCCCGAGTAAATTAGCCTACATTTTATTTTGACACTAGCGTTTGCACCAGCTCTGTACACATTGGAACCGTGACCGAAAGAGATGCGAGAGTAGAATCGTGTGAATCAAAAGCGGGAACGAGACAGCGATTGACAACAACATCTTTTCATGTAAAATATGAAGAAAAAGGCTTAGTCTACGCAGGCGAAGCCTCGGGCGCGAAACTAGTATTCATATACGATTTTAAATAATCTTTTGTTGTTATTAAATATCGAAAAGTAATGAAATATGTTCATCTTATAATTCAATAATTCCTCACTAACCGCATATGAAAAGTCGGAGTTGTGTGAATATCAATTGTCTAGAATTTGTGATTCACGTAAAAAACAAAACCTTTGTACTTATCCTTGAAGGATTATTGTATTGTAGTTTCTTTATTGCGTTTTATTCGTTCCTAAAGTCAGATCTTTCTGATATTTATAAAATATGGTCGCCGCTCCCAGCTTCGGCTGCGTGGATTAACAAAGTTCATTCGCTTGTGTACATTTTAATTTTACTTCTAATATCGCTTTATTTTCCAAATTTTGATTATGATCTCGGTTGTTTTTACACGTAAGGGGCTATCCATAAATTACGTTACATAAATTATAAGGTTTTTGACATCCCCATTATATGATTTTGAGATTTCTAAATTCACATACTTCATACTTCCTTTTCTAATTTAATCCTAAAGGGTTAATTTGTAAAGAAACCAAGATATATTCCGATTAAGATGTAATTATAACAGACTCGTACAGTTCGTTTTCAGTTTTAACCCTTTTTTTACATATGGGATGGATTTTCAAAGACCATCCTTAATGGGTAGATATCCGTGTCGTAAAGGGCAACCACTATCCAAATGTTATCAGCTGTTTGGGTTCTACCGTGAGTCAGTAATTTTATAATGTAGATTATAAATATCTTTTTGTAGTCTTCGGGTTGTATAAATTGTAAGACCTCCCGCTAGATACGTGCGATAACTTATTTGACCGTTAGCGGGAGTTGTTTTTGTCTTAGGCATGAATAAAAAAAAACTTCGATAAAAAGCACTTCAATATTTACATGAAACTTTTATCTCCATATTTTTTAAGGAGTGACTTGACATTTTAATAGAGGTTTCACACGTATTATGATTTGGGAAATACATAAAAAAAAGACGATGGTTTCGCTAATATGGTATTATCAAACCGAAATTATATTCAGATCCTGGTATGGCATTAACATAATAATAAACTATATTAAAACTCGCAACTGTCAGATGCGGTATGAATATAATTTCAAATATTGCTATTTTCAAAAATGCCGTTCATATTAAATATTGCAAGGCTGTTATCTCAGCCTTTATCAAAATTTGGGACGAAGTTCGTACGATGACGAAATAACCGAGATATTTTTGCAGAATCTTTTTTTGACAGTAATAAAATCATGATTTTTTTACATCAAACTTTTATCGCGTCTGCACATTTTCTTGTCGCGTTCTAATCGTGATTTATTTGAAAACTTCAAGGTTCCTTCTGATTCAGAGATATCTCAACGTCTCTCCTCACAATATTTTGAAAGTGTATTTTTATAAATTTCCATTGACAATAAGTTTATTGTACAACAGTATATGTATCTATCTGTTCGTAATGTAAAAGGTACTTATCGATGCGGGATATTTCTTATATCATGAACTTCTAAAAATGGTAACATAGGCGCAGTAACTGACCAACTGGCGCGAAACTTAAGCAAGTAGGCATTACAGACTTTACCATAAACACTTGTTTTTGAAAATTATATTTTTAGGGTTCCGTACCTCAAAAGGAAAAAAAGGAACCCTTATAGGATCACTTTGTAGTCCGTCCGTCTGTCAGTCAAGACCCTTTTTCTCAGGAACGCGTGGAGGTATCAAGCTGAAATTCATATCAAATACTCATGTCTACTGTCCCTTAGAGCTATGAAAAAGTCAAACTTCTAAGCCAACGCATTCAAAAGATACAGCCGTTTATGCCGCAAATTTTCGACATGCGCAAGGGAATCAAAACCTACAGGGTACTTTCCGTGAACTCTGAAGCTTGAAATTGGTACGAAGCAACGTCTTATAGCACAGATAAAGGAAAAATTGCGAAAACCATAAATTTTTAGTTACGTCATATAATAAAAATATTTTTAATAATTCTAAACTTCTACACCTTTCCTCATAAACGCGTTGAGGTATTAAATTGAAATTCATATGAAATACTCAGGTCTGTAATACCTTTAAGCTGTTACCAAATCAAACTTCTATGTCAACGCAATAAAAAAAAAACAGCAATTTAAGGCGCATATTTTAAAACTCGCAACTACTCGCAAGGGAATCAAAACTTAAAAGGTACTTCCAGTCGACCTAGAATCTTGAAATTTGGCATGAAGCAACGTTTTATAGCCTGCATAAAGGAAAAATTCCGAAAACCTTTAATTTTTACTTACTTAGTTTTTTTTAATAATTATGAACTTATTACCCTTTTCCTCATGAACCCCGTAAAGGTATCAAGTCGAAATTCATACAAAATACTTAGTTCAATTGCTTTAAAGTTGTGAAAAAAAAAAATTATAAACATAATTGTAGTTACCGCATTGACTGCGACTTATCTCTATGTATGGGGAAGAGACAACATTGTATCGCGTATGTACGTCGCAATATTAAGGATGCCGTGACAGATGGATCATGTAAAAGATATTAGTTAAATAACCCGGACGCTGCAAACGGCCATTGTGAATGCTTGCATTTGAAATGTTTAATGTCCAGAGTGATAATTGTATATAGGTCACCATAATGTCAAATTAATGTTGCAGTACAATGCATAAATACAACAATATACGGCAGCAACCTCAATAAGTATACTTCATGTTCTCGTCTGATAGTTGTGGGAAACTTCAATATCGATTTTAGAATGAATTCTCAAAATGGAATTTCTACATATTTTTCATCCATAATAATGTTTCCGTTAATGAACACTAGCATTACAAGAAGTAGTACAACTATAGATAACATTTTTTTGAACTCCAATGTACAGTGTGGTATTATTCATACCATTTTCAGTCACCATTTACAGATCTGATTTAAATTTAATAAATCAGTATTTTTGAACCAGATTTCTAGTGACTAAAAAAACTTTGTAAATAAATAACTTTGATAAAAGAACTTTTGTAAAACTGCTGCAAGGCTAGTGTAGGTATTTCAGTTATTTTATAAATTAAATGATATGCGTTAATATAAAACAGGATTACTAAAACGATAAAGAGACCTTTGTTTTAAATTTACGCTCCTCCAGCTTTCCACATTGTAATGTTATGGATTTCATTTTGCAATAAACATACCATAACTATGACTCGATTGTCGTGATGGGTGAACTTTTACTTATATACCTACAGGTTTGTACGGAATCCTCGGTGCGCGAGTCCGACTCGCACTTGGCCGGTTTTTTATATATTATAAATGCACCCTTAAAACATTATTTCTCTCGATTAAAACAATCGAGAGAAGGTGCTTGTAACGCCGGATCCTAGACTGGTTCGTCAGCCCGCCGACTGAAGTGACGGTCGGTGGTCGCGAGGCCACGGCGACCGGTGGCCGTGGGCGTTGGCCCACGTTTTGTCCGCTGGTGACTGTGACGTGACGTTCGCACAAGTCAAACTGGTCGGGCTGGTGTACGAGAGCTCGGTGAGATGGAGGTGTGGCAGTGACGTCAGAGTTAGCATTGGAACGGGCAGCGCTTCGTGCTTCAAAACATTGACAACGCGCGAATTGTTTTCGTAAATACATGTATTTGCATGATGGATTCTATCGATCGATATGTCACGTTTGTCGGTTTTTCCATCGCTAAATTGCATCTCATTCTGTTATGTATGTGGGACGTCGTGTTGACGTCAAAACAAAACGGTTAATTTAGTTTTGGTTCTGGTATTGTTTGAAATATTTACATTGGAACGGCGCGTTCATAGTTTCAGAAAAGAAAACGAACCATTTGTCTTTTGTCCCTTTCGGAGGTTTTACGTGTCCGTTCTAACCGATAAATCTTAAATGATTTTTGGGTAATTATTACAGAAAGAGATTTATTACAAAAGATTATTTTTTATTGTTGAAAAATAATCGTTGACTAATTTGGGTCGTAAAAAGACTATTTTGTGGACTAATGTCGTTTTATCTTCAACGATGATCTAACACTAACGCTTTTTTTTTTGTCGCCGTTCACTTGAATCTATAATGATTCCCAATTATTTGCGAATATAAAATGAGAATTTCAAATCGGTGTTTATTTCTGAGAACTGATTTAAAATACGAAATAGTTCAGTGTCTAAATCATTCTCTGGTAGATAAAGTAAATGTTTTATGCTATTCTGAACCGAAGCAATATATTCTGATAGTCTATCCCATGTTGAGGGTAGGTATTCGAGTTCTGTCTACAGATCCGTTTGCAGGAATTTCAGTTTGAAAACCCTACAGTCTTGTCTAATTTTCGTACGAATATACGTAGTCAGTACACGATCGCCTTGTTTTATATCGAATAATTTATCTGTTAAGAAACGCATTGCGTGTATGTACGTGGATTTAATTTTCAGACATATTCATTTCGATGTTGCCCACAACGAATGCCTTAACTTTGGACAGCGATATATAATCCGGTGTTGTAGTGTGCATTTTACATTGCTCCCTTCGGTGTTCACGTGTCGCGCTTAACGGTCTTGGTGTTGTGCCAAAACAACGATGTCGGTGTAACTGGCTAGTGGAAAATTTAGGCGGGCGATTGCGACGGTGAGGGCAGTTATCTCTAATAGAGCAGTCTTGGGCTGGGCATTTCGTTGTGGTGAATTCCATCGGGTGGTCAATTGTCTGTTGACGACCGTTTCATTTCTATTTCCGTGTTCGTTTATATAAGGTAAGCCACCTGTTTCTTCATAGAGATTTTGGTGCATTGATTTGTCTGTATTTCGATTGGCGTTTTTCAATATCGCTTAGCAAAATTTTGTACGCGAATATTAAGCTTTGATTCTCTTGTTTTGTCTATAGATATTATGAAAAATTAAAAAAAAAATGCCATATAAAGTTTACATTATCGTACAATCATCTTTTATGCAACATTGCCGAGTGTTTGCGCTACAAAACAATAGAAATGACATGAGATCTGTTTGTTTATTTATCTGAATATTTTTTCATTTTCGTTTCTAAGAAAAATCATTAAGTGCATACGGGCTCAATGTGCAGTTTCTTTTTTGTTGCATCTCAAACTACGAAATTATTTATGTATTATTATTTTTTTATTATGATTTAACTACAATTTTTAGTTTGTTTGATTTTGGCACATAATGTAGTATATATTTTATAACAAGACAATATGAAATCAAGTATGTATAGATAATATGTTTCCAGTAGTTTCCACGGATTTTGTCCGTATCGTCTGGTAGCCGACCGGTTTAAAAATTAATATTTACCTGTTTATATATTTAATTCGACGATCACAATACGTACTATATTTTTATAGTCGTGACCGAGTAGTTGTCGAGCTTGTATCTATTTGTATTCATAATGTTGTTTATGAAGTCGTGTGGTATACCTACTGATTCTTTTCAAATGGTATCTTAGATTTATTTGCTGAGATCAGATTGATATCATGATGTGTAAACTCGCATCTTATCTCTTTTAAATATCCGTCAATTTAAGTTTAGTAATTATTTTTAAACGATAAACAAGAACTAGAACATCACCCTCTGTTTATTATTGTTGTGTACTGTGCTGTTTTAAGATCGTACAAAATGATTGACGTGACAAAGCATCTCCTGTTGTATGAATATGTATTGCGACGTGTATATTGCATATGAAAATACGAAAACATTTTGTTTATTGTCCATTACACGGAGAGAACGGGCGCATTGTCCAAATGAACTTAATTTATCACATGGGTATTTTCGTCTCGTGGTCTGGAGCTTCCTCCTTTGCCAGCTGCTGCAATCATCTATCCTATTCTAATGCGGTTGGTTTGATATTCTGTTTGAATTCGAGTCTCCAATGCAACATTTTCTACGAGAGTGTACAAATGTCTGTTGTAACATTTATGATTACTGAAATAATATCTGTTTATTAATTAATCTCGATTCAGTGTCAATTTTGTTTGCCGTTTTGCAACAATAGTGTGAAATGTATTATTAACATTAGCGTTCACACCGCGTACACAGACTACGCGAATTCATATGAAAATGACATGTTTGTCAATGTCTTGTGTACACATATCGGTATTAATGTAGTTAGTTTCAAAGCCTTATTAAATAAAAGTTCAGTATACTGTTTTAGATTCATCTAATGTGTTTGTATAATAGTGTAATGTGTGACGTGTGTATTGTGAGGGTGTACGTGTATGCTATAAATCCATCATCATAGTTTTTTAAAGTGGAGAATATCTAAATACCTGAGAAATAAAAGATGCTCCACCGATTGATCTCTCAACGCGCACAGCTGGTATGGAAACTTGAAATACAGGCTTTTTAAACGCAACGCTTTCGTAAGCCATCAGTAAGGTTAACATTAACACTCGAGACATTTTGTCGGGTTCATGAGCGCGTGGTAATGAAATGTTTTATTAGAATGTGCACAGCGGAATCTTTGCTAACAGGATTTGTTGCGTTCCTTTTTGAAATGATATTTCGACGCACCGACAATAATTCATGCATCGAAAATATTATAATTATGACAAATGAAACAAACGTGCGTGCACTAATACGACCGACAGAATATAGAGAATAAAGAGCGCGAGTAATTGATTTTTGTCCAGATTTCGGGTTGTCATTTAGTAGTAGTTATGGAGCTGTCGCGGCTATAATTTTCAAGTTTTTTGACGTGATAACGTCTTATAAATCGATGAACGCCGGCAGTACGCACGAAAAGGCATGACTCATTGTCGCGTTTCGCCTGAGCAAAACGTGCGAACAAGAGCGCGAACAATAGAGAGGCACGATCGGCCTAAGCGTTCGGCTTGTGACGCATCTATCTCTTTACTGTGTAATTTAAGTAGAAAAATATATAAATTAACGAGTGCAAATAAATGTTAATTTATCGAAAACATTGTCATTTTCAATTAACTCCTTCTTTGTATTATACAAAATAATGATAATTTAGTGATAATAATTCAATTCAATTCATAAAATAATGCAATTTTTCATCAATGTTTTTTTATGACATTATCACGTAAAATTATTCGTCCGTAAACCGACTTTACTGACAACCAGTTTTTTTTATAGTTCTGCAATAATATTTAATGGCTCAAATCTTAGGGAACATACCCATGTTACGTGACCGGTTCACGGTAAATGCTTCATCACGTAGTTTGAGAATTCCCGTGGTTTTCTGAAATATATTCAAATTATGGCGCGCAGCGTTCAGCGCTTTTAAACTCACTCAGATGGTAACACTAACGCAAATGTGCCGGGACGCCAGCTGATTCAAAACTGATAGTTTTGTACTCATTTAGAAGTGGGGCGCTTATATAGTATTCAATTTGTAGTAAAACATAAGTACCCGTTAAAATATATTTAAGTTTTTACTCCTTGATTGTATTAACTTTCTGTTAAAAAAAATTATGAATTACTACGTGAAAACTAGGTGAGGGGGTGTCTTAGCATATTACTACGCTTGGTCACCGAGGGGGTCAAAAATTATAAAATATTTGGGTATGTTCCCTTAGTATGCTTATACGGAGTTGGGCGTAACGAAAAGACAGAAACTCTGGTTAGTAAGAGCTCGCGTGTTGCCCATTGAGGATGTATGAGTAGTTTCTCGCGATACAAACTATCTGTAAATACATCTATGTTATTCATTGTATCTTGTAAATAAAATTCTCGAACTATATGCCTGAAATTGTTTTTACTTGACTACGAAAGGTTACTTTACGTTATTTTAGCTATATATGTGGGTATGTTCATTATTCCCTCGTAGGTTCCTAATGTACCTACTTGGAATTTTACAAATGAGGTGTCATTCGACGCGTTATAGGGTATAAAACATTTTAGTAAATCCAATATGGCCGAGTTTATGCGCCATTTTCCAACTTCGAAGAAAAAATAAAAAACTTCAGTTTATAAAAAATAATTTTTGAATTATATTTATGTATCTTCTTTCTAAAATCGATCGCCTTTCCGGTCGTCATCGTCGTCGGTTTCGAGCCGAGTAGCATTTCCATTCGTTGCGACACGATCCGGCGCGAGCCCGCGCACGATAATCGAGGCCGTTAGGCTGTAAAGTATGCAATTTCGCAATAGGCCTTTGTTGCCTCTCGCTCCGTCGTCACGCGCGCCGATCTCTCTTCTGTCCTTTTCTAACGTTATTTTCGGGGGAAGAAAACGTGAAATATCTCTGTGGAAGGTTTCTCTGTGGTCTATCCGATGGAATTACTCGAATATGACAGGTTGTTACTTTCTATCTCATAGATATCCATCTACCTACCTAACTACCGCCCAAGTAGGTAGGTATCTGTAAAGTACTTTAAAATGTCTACGGTTCATCCAGTTACCACCTGCGAGGTGAAAGTGTTATCAGCGAGATGATAAATGGTTGTTTTCGTATTTCATCATCGATCATTATAATACCAGAGGTGGTCTTTATCAGCTCGGTGTATCAGCCACACGCGAACTAAAAGATATGACTTGAATAAATAATACCTTATTTATGGCTTTTATAATTTTAATAGTTGCTTAGTCATATTATTTTGGATTGATCACTAGTTACCACACGAATTCTATTGTGTTATCGTCCCAAAAATGTAGGAACTACTTAATTTTTGATGAAAAAAATTTTATCGCTTTAGTAAATCTAAAAATTCCAAACTAAACATTAGTGTTCGTACTTGAATCTTAATCGCAAACCCATTATAGTTTTAATATTAAATTGACTGGGATAAAACTTTTTTAATTTCTTGCGTTTATAATTTTTTGACGTGACAACGTCTTAAATTAGGTTGCGGCTGGGAGTCACTTATGAAAAGTGTAACGCTCGGTAACGTTACGATGAGTCACCGAACGAGAGAGAGGCCCGCCGAATGCCTTGCGTCTCTCTCCCACTCAACTATGATCGGTCTGCCGCGCGCAGCACTAGAGAATTAGTGCATAGCTTGCAAATGTATTGCAAGTTATTGTATGTATATTTGTATATAAATACGTATGTATGTGTAAAGGTAAAATAAAATTTTGTTAATATGAAATTCAGTGCGAGATTCTTTGTATAAATTAATGTTTTAAATATAATTCTTTGTATAAATAAATGTTTTAAATTGTTACTATTATTTCATCCTTCTTCCTACTATACGAATGAATATTCACATTAAAATGATTTTACCATTCAAAGTCGTTGTCACGTAAAACTTTCGCCCGTATACCGACTTTACAGGCAACCAATTTTTTTTGTCTAATATACATCTAATGTCCCTTGTAAATTATGGATGTATGTAACTGTAAACATATTTGTTATGTAAAGAACAACATGATGACGGCCCAGAGACAATTATTGTCTTTGGTTAGACGAGGGGTGCATTCTGTATTCTTTTCTATGGTTTGAAAATAAATGTTTTGTTAAAATAAATAATAAAGATTATATTAATTAATTACACCTTATTAAAATATAGTATAACAATATTGTACATGATAATAAGGAATTCCTTCATTGTAAATCGCAATGACTATGTTTGTGTAATCTGTTAAAATATTGTGTAGTTATAGTAATGTAACTATCTGTTTTAAAGGACGCACGTTTCGACGGAATAAAATGGAATTTAGTACAAAACATTGTAGACATCGAGATAAATCTGACGACCAATCAATATCTCAAAATAACTTTAATGTATTTTAGAAAACCCATATACATCTTCAGAAAATGTGTATGAAAACGACATTTATTACACTGGACAATTTAGCATTGTCCATCAATTTTGTGTGGTAGTATAAAAACACACTCGTGTCCAATCTATTCTGTAAATTAGGTGTCATCTGGTTTTATGATCATTTTAAAACAATCACAACATCAATGCTTAGTTACACATTAGTAGATCAGTAAATACAAACCAAGTAAAATGTTTGACGTGACAGTATTTTTGTCAAAGTTTGTCTGTTATTAGTGTAGGACATACATGAATATACTTATCAAGGATTAAAATAAATGCAACGTAAATGCGAGAAGCTAAATCATTTGCGTGTTCCCTTTGCATCGTGAACTCCGTTTGACCTCCAAGCAAAAGTAAATTAGGCTGGCTGTGCCCTTTGATTACATTTGCATTCGAATAATAAATTTGCTTGTACTAACCGAATTGAAATTGATTAAAAAATACATATATTGTTTAATAATAAAGCTCTTTGAAATGATGATGAAGTATTAATAACACGAAACATTTATAATCATGAAGAACGAAACTTTCCGTTCGCGGCGTCCTTCGCGTGTCTGCCACTGCATTTTAATGTAAGCATTTTTTTTTTGCGATGCGTCTCTCGCGTTTGTATTAACGCTACTTTTGATCAAATACATGAATTTTCATCGGCTCTGTTCATTTCCGCCGGCGATGTTTTAACTCTTAATTCTGCTTGTTTAATTAAATCATGACAGAATATTATAACAGGGTAACTATAGCTATACAGTCGGTTTTTTTTTTTCGTCGAATAAGAAAATATCATGTAAGCAATGTTCACTAAGAACTTCATGACACTAGATCTCGAACCCCTGACTGTTAATATTGATCCGTTAGAAGATGTTTACTGTAAGAGTGCACGTAGACGCAGATTCCGTTAACTTACCCCAAGGGGAGATACGATTACGAGGTTCGTTAATTTTTGCTATTTTTCAGAAATTCCAGTTCCGTATTAACCGACCGATTTGCCAACGTTACTTATTACGATAAGTTGATGCGACAGTTCATCGCTATTAAAATTGTTATACACGGCGTGACACGCAACGTGCGCGGCCATTGCATAAGGCTTATTTTCAAACTTATCTCGAGTACATCGACACGCAGTTTGTTTTTCCTCGACGACAGCAAAGCGAAAATCTCGTTATCGACAGTTCAACATCTAACTTCGTTTGATGGATGACTTATTTTTTTTTCTTTGCGCTCGCGTCACCGCTTTTTTTTTTATTAGTTTACATAAAATAAATATTGTTGATAATAAATAATAATATTATGGTTTTCGGTATTATCTAACACTATTGTTGATGTCTTTAGTCGCTTTTTTGTTAAACAAGGAAATGATCTTTACTCTTTCATCGCTCTGAATGATTGCGTTAGCATTTGTAGGACCGCATACTGATTATTTCAAACCGGTTTGACGAAGACTACATTTAAAAATACTTTTATAGATTCCGGTGACTACGAGCAGGTGTAGGTTAGGATAACGAGACACATTCGAACTTTATGTCCTGTATAACGAGATACATTAAAATATAAAATTATATTCGATTTTATTATACACTTTTTTCTATAAGTATATTTTTACTTTGTGATTTGTTCTCTTTCTTTATGGTTAAATTTCTTAGCTTCCACGCTAGAGTAAGCTCCGTTAACAAAGGAGAGTTCTGTATTTATTGGATTTATATGTTAATAAACTATCCGTATAGTGTTAGTTGTTTATGTTTAAATCTAACTGTATATACGATAAAAAATACGGAAATTAGAATTTAATATCTTCATATATGTATCACCCAGCCATTAACCATGGCTCAGTTTCTTTTCACAGTAATGCACTACAATAAATGGATTAATTGTTAAAAAAAACGATAAGTGATGAGATTTTTTTTCCAAAAACGAAATTTTTCTTGAAGGAAATACATTACTTATATCTAATAAAATTATACTTTAACATCAATCTAAGGTTTCCTATTAATTTTTTTTTGACAGAAAAAACATCATTGAGGTTTAAATATGCAAGGTTTGCAATACATACAGCGTTTTTTACTTTTTTTTATAAATCTAATGATGACCAATATTTTGATAGAAAATAATTTTCTTGAATTTAATCGATGACAACCGATAAAGCAGCCAAGTAATGCTTTTCCTGCGGGCTGAATCACTAACACCGTCATTTCCGAGCTCTTATAAGCACTAGAGGAATTTTTGATACACAAAAATTTTACAAAAAATGCACATCACAACAGTAAAAAATAGCATATATATGTTATAATTAAATTTTAATAAAATTGATGAAAATTTATCTTGAATTCGTATATAAAATATAAAAATATTTTTTTACCGACCTTATTGGGACTCGTTTGATTAGAAGTTCGGCCTCTCGAGAATTCGACTCGCACTTTAGGCGATTTCTTTTTTAATAAAATCAAATGAAACGGTATTACATTACATTATATTCCATAAAGGAAAGTAATGATTTCCATAAATGTTATTTATTTTTTTATTACTTTAGGTTAAAACTTCACCAACTTTCATCCGACACCCCATGTATATCGCATGATTCGAAAGTAAACTCATTGTTTAATTAAACAAACGAGTAGGTCAATTGTACGTGGTGTAATCGTTCTGGAGGTAAAGCCTTTTTTTTCCGAAAATACCTTTCGATCAGTAATTTGTCTTGTACAATTTCTTATTTTGGAATTTATTCTTCTTTTTCTTCTCTTTACTTCCCGTACCTATCAAATTTAGACAAGGGCAAGAATCGATGGGCACAGGCCTACTACTTATGGGTCTACAAGTCGTTTGGAAAAATGCTGGTTTCGTTACAACTCAGATCTGATCAGTTCCAACGAAACAGTTTTCTTCGTTACCTTTTACTATTCACCTAAAATTTGGTAATGTGTAAAATTTGCTAGTTTCTGAAAGTGCAACATTAAGATACCTATCCACGTTCCTCGATTTATATTCCGTTTTATTTAGGTGCTCGCATATCTCTTCTGTTTATGTAGAATAATACCGACCGTTATTTTCACCTCGCAAGAAAACAAGGCCTTGTTATCTGCTTGCTTTGAAGGTGTGTTATTTGCGCGTAGTAATCTTTGTATCGGTTGCTAATCCTCTTTAAGGTCTTTGTCAACATGTTATTACGCTGTTGGGATATTCTCTCTTGTATTAATAAATGCCACGGGTTTGTTTTTATTTTATATTTTTTTGAGTGGCTTATGCGTGTACCTAACTTTTCTTTTAACGCTTAAGCTTTGTGCTTTATGTCACGTTGTTGTACAAAATTTCCTTTATTTCTACGTCAGTACGATGATTCAGACTAAGAAATTTAACTTCCTCGAGTTATTTACCTGATTCTCGTTGTGAAGACATTAAATACATTTTACAGCCTAGGATTTTTGCGCTATCAATTTTGCCGGTGGTAATATGATAAAGGTATTATTGTATTGAACTTATCGGCCATCTGTGACGTCACAAATCTGTTTTGCAAGTGTTATATATCGAAGTTATCTCGATGTTTTAAGGTCATCGACATTTTGCGTACGTCGCTGCTTTGGCAAAGCTTTGCCAGAGATTTTAAAAATAAATCACTACCGACGGCTGTTTATGTTACCGAAAAAACAATGATCATAGACGATCTCTATCCGCCTTGTTGCGCAAAATGTCTATTTTAATTGATTTTTCCAACATTTTCGTGTTTCAGTTGCATATTATTGATTTCTCCTTTAAACCTATTAACTGTAGTAACCGATTTTTGACCCGATTTCACATTGATTTCATAGAAGACGTCAACTTTAAATTGAACGCATGGAAATGGAGGCACGCCGTGACATATTAAAATCAATGTTTTAGATTCACGAACCTGAAAAAAAGTGGTAGAAAGTTTGAGCTACATTTCACCATTTAACCGAAAATTATATATAAAATGTTTTTGGAATCGTTAAACTTATCCAATTCTTGCGAACAAACAGCCCACAATATATAAGAGGATTAGACAATATTTTTTTTCCGAGATGGGAAAGCACATAAAATTGGCTGTTTGAGGGGCACTGTGTTCATAAACGTGTGCGCCCTCAAAATTTAACAATTGCAAATCCCATTTTGTACAGTTTTGGAAATGACATTTATGACAGACGGCAGACAGATACAAGTGTGTCATAATAATTGTTCTGGTTTTATTTTAAGTCTGTGGAATCCTAAAAACCATGACATTGACTATTAACTGCAAATGTTAACTGTCGGTTGCGATTCGGGTCAGTTAACTCAAAGAGAAAGCCGGAAGACCTTGACGAGCGAAGTGATTTCGCGGTAGGAAATTGTAAGTAGGCACGTGTAAAATTGAAAAGCATTCACCAGTCGATAAGGAAACGACGACTGCAACTCGGTTCTAGTAATTTGAGATGAAATGGTTCACTTGCACGAATTAAAGATATCGCTTTGAATTATGAGTGTTTATATAATACAATTGACTGTCAATTTTCGATTATTAATGATAGATAAAATGGTTTTATAGATAAATGTTCTTGAAACATTCTATGGAAAATTGTTATTATTAAATATGCTAACAGAATTATACCTATAGATACGGTCGCCAAGTTAATTTAGTCTTTCTTTATACCTGACCTTGCCGAGGTGAAACGTAACCTATACATATACTGGCGATCTAATACAAACAGATACACGATCACGCGGTGCTGTGGCGAGGGAGTGCTTATTCCGCGCGCTCCCATTGGTCGGCTGATGTGACGTCACGCGGTTGTTATGCACGTTTTATTTTGAAGCTCGACGATAATTTCGCAACTGCCGCGCCTCTCTTATCTCCACACCGAAATCCACGACGTTCTTTATTTGAAAACGGAGTGTATAAAAAACTCCGACCGGACGCGTTCTATTCAGTCTTTGCAGATTCCGCGCGCACGTACCGGGCGCCATTTTTAATTGTGGGCTGGTCCCTTCATTATTACACTCGCAAGGCTGGTCCTTGTTTATTTAGTTAATTTTTAATACTACATAGTATTGGTAATTTTGTTACGTACTGTAGTGGCAAATAGAGAATTAAAAATATGTTCAGAAAGAGGAGGTTTTTGACTCAACTGAATAATTATTTCGCGTAAGTATTAATTAGTTTTTAAACCTTTTAAAATAGAAAGTCATTAGACATGAAATGAAAATCTCAATTTACTTATATGATAGAAAATACTGTCAAACACTAACCCTGCAATGCTGTCAGGCAATTAGTTTTTTTATGTGTTTTCCTTAAAAAATCAATTATTGTTCGTTTGTAAGGTCTATCCTAGTTAATGTATATGCAATACACCAATTAAATGTAGGTAATGAGTGGCGTTGATGCATTGTTTTATATTGTCAATTGACTGTCATTAAATTATTATTACTCGCGTCGATAAAAAAATATTTCTAAATCCGCTTTTGTTAACCGATTTGCAATTTCTAGTGTTAGAAAAATATTATAATCTGTATGGAAAATCGGGTGTTGTCTACGTTTTAGACTTTAAAATATAAAAATGGCAATGGACTAGGCATCCCTTCACTCATTCCATTCATTCGTTCTCCCGCCAATCAATGGTGCTAAAACTTCTCTACTTCTCTAAAATTCTCTTCCCACATGCCAAACGCTGAAAATGAATTAAAGATATTTGGTATATTATTGCTGGGCATAATTTAATTTCTGTTGCCGTCATGGTTGGTACGTTTCGCAGTTCGTATAGAGATATCTTGATATTATATAATAAGTGTGTTACAGGTAACACCATCTACGCCTAGTTCAATTAGATTACGTATAGTTTTAGACCGTTCTTTTTTAATCGGACTAGTACTGAAACCATTCTGGCAATTGATTTAGTTACTCGTAAGTTGAACTATCGTTTTTGAATGGACAGTTATATTTAGATATGTTCAATTGTAAGCTAGCTAATCAATTATCGATTGTAATTTTATTATTCATGTTACAAGAAACTCAATCGAGTGTCATAATTTTATTGTCGTAAAATGATTCTACTGTGTGTAATAGAATATGGAATTATTGTAGGTATTTTTTTCAATGTAATAACGTTTTTAATACCTTTAAAAACTGAGTGCTTTTTACTCCTCATAAACTTGCAAGCATTTTTTCACTAAAAAATACCCCATAACAATTTTTACCCCTACATTCATGCAGAATTCCCCTAAAGTTAGCAATATTAGATATGTGCTGCCATGATGTAAAATCGCGCCTCGTTTCACTCAAGCACAACCTTACTCTATCACGACTCAATCCTTTCAATTATATGACCCCTCTACAATATGCTAATGCGGCTGCGAGTGACCGCTGGGGATACGAAACCATCAATTATGATACGTATTCTGAGTTTATGGTAGAACATCACCGGCACAGTGTTAGAATGCAGGAAGTGAAGTCATTTAGTTTGTAGATTTTTATGCCACTTCTTACTTTACATGAAAAATAATAACTGAATTTTAAATTCTATATCTCGGTAGATGTCGATTCAGTTTATTTTATGAAACAAACACTTCAAGTATAATGAATAATATGGTAGATAAGGTAATTAGATATAAAATTGTTTGTCTTCTTACCTCAATTAATAAACGATTGTTTGTTACCTTTGTTGTTTTTTATTTTAATGTTCAATTACACTTGTTTTACATTACACTTTTATATGGAATCATCTTCATATTGATATAGAATTTTCTCACTTTATGAAATAGCTTTGTTAATTGTTAAAACATGAGTTAAATGTTTGTAATGATAAAATATACAATTTAAAGTCATGATTTATATGTATGGTATTTTTTTTTCTTTCAGAGATTTTGAATCGTTTGCTGCATCACCACCTGCTCCCGAGGATTCGTTCTTCTATTTACGGTATCCGAAGGCTGAAGCTATTTTCGGACAAGCAGCTCAAAGTCAGCAACAGGTGATGATCCAAGATCAAGGGCGTCTGCAGAATCTTGTCAGCGGTCAGGACTGGTCAAAGCATACCAAACAGTGTCAAGATGTGATACATGGAATATCTGGAGTAACTGGTAAGATATTTTTGAATTTTGTGTGTCCGAAAATTTTGTTATTATGTTAATAAAAAAAGTTTCAATAATTCATTTGACTATATTACTGTTGACCTACAAATTATTGTATGGCTATTATATATGGCCAATTGGTAGTGTCATATTCAAGATTACCTAAATATAGTCTAAAAGTAGAAAGTTTTAGGTTGTAAATTAAGCTAAAATTAAATAAATAAAGGCTTATTGTTATTTGCATTTTTCATATCTTTTACATTTAAGAAAAATTATTACAGAAAAATAAACATTTGCGTTTTCATTTATTATGGTGTTATGTAAATTTTACTCTTTATCCTCATATGAGGCATACATGATTGTGAATAATGTCTATGTCATACTAAATCCATATTCATAGATGCAATAACAACTCATGATACTAGTTGCACTTGTGTTCCAGTCTTATATTATTTAAGACCAATAATTATTAGAATAGGTGCTTTAATTATATTTCCATCGTTTTTTAAACTATATAATAAATTGATTTTTAGTTCTTCAGTGTATATTTTTACATCTTAAATTCTTTGTTAATTTAACTAAGTGCAATATTATACAAATCATCTAAGATATACATATTAATAGATAATTAAGTTGTTTTAATTTCATGAATAAAAGTATGTCAGATTTTTTTATTATTGTTAATACTTACATCTCACTAGTATTTGCTACATTTATCTTAAAGCAAGTAGGTTTATTGTTCTCTGTCGGTTTATGTTTTATCTCCCTTTGTTTGTTTATCAGCAGTTAACCCTCCAGTGGATCAGGTTAAGGTCGCGGGGGCGGCGCAGGCTGACGACACGTGCGGCGACTCCGTTGTCAAGGTCAGTCCACTGTTAAGGATTCTTAAGGATGCCTATACACGTCACACACGTGTACCTAAGAGTCACACTCTTAGGTACACGTGATATTTACGCTGCGCTTGAAATTATTGTTCAATTTTAAAATAAATGCATTTAGTTTAATTTGACACATGAATTCATAAAGGAAAAAAAAAGGAAACGAGTATAAAACGACCGATGCCTATATTTTAAAATACTAATTAGAAATGTAGGCAGCTTAAGGCGGTTTCCCTAAGTAGACGGATCCATTGTAGATCATCGGCTACCTTTGGTTACAAGCAGTCTAGGACTGCCCGTCATAGATATATATATGGAACAAAATGGAAAAGTAACAAAACAAAATTGTTGAATCATCTATTTCTTGTCACATCTTTATGTAGTACCTATATTTTAAAATTGGTTTTAATGTTTAGTTTTTCTGTATAGTTATAGTAGTTGAAATGGTCTTAGTTCATCTATATTATCTGATAATTCGTAATAACATCATCAGGTCGCTACTAAAATGATTTCGACCCGTTCGACCTCACAACGCGGCTTCATCATCGCCGCCATAGACGAGAACTCTAGCGAAAGTGCACCCGTGGTCTACCACGGTGCAAGACGCGGCAGCAAGAGCCTTCCTGCCACGCCGTCGCACTCCCCGCCGTCTAGTCCCAACAGCCGAAGAAAGAAAAACGGAAACAAGTGAGTTCTTAATCACATATAAATTTGAATGTGACGACTGGTGTTATTTCTACAATTAAATTATTGACTAAAATTATCATAATTTCTGGCAAGGTTCTTTCTTCTCTAAACGTAAATTGACATAAAACCTATATAATCTTTATCTAAATTTCAGATAGTTTTTTCCCAAAAAGAACATTAAATTTTATTCAAACATATTAGCTGCAATTTGATTTAAAGTATATGTAATTAATACCCACATCTACACCAACAATACTACAATAGCCGGGCAACAGAGCGTTGACATCTTTTGAGTTTGCTGTGGGAATGGGGTGATTTCCCATAAAAAAAAGTTGTTTATGTTTATTTCAAACAATATATGTGTAGATAACTAATATACATATATTGTATAATATGAGAACTTACTTGCTTCCTGCTCTCACATTGATAAAGTTACATATTGCTCTACCTGTTTAAGATTTTATATTAATTCTGGTATGTATACTAAAATATTTCAGGACTAAATTCTATGAGACGGCATTTAAAGCTATGTTTAGAAAAATGTTATTTTAAACATGTGCAGGGAAGACCCCTGTGTAGATGAACTTAATAAACAAAATTTATCAAAGTATATGTTTACATCGAAATCATTTGAGCCGTTTACAAGATATTAATGTAAAAAATTATATATACATGAGAATAATTGTTCACTTGAAGTATAAAATTGTTGCTGTTTATGTAGATATTAGATTACTTGTAAATATAAGCATTCATTATACATCTCACCCTTGTGCCTGTTCTGAACAGAGGAAATATTTCAAGTTGTTAGCGATGAATGCATTGCTGAGGATTATAAATGCAATTGTTTGCATAATCAATTTTGTATATGTACATTCATGTTTACATAAACAAGTTTGTTTATGCCGACATCAACTGTGACCATATAATGATTAGTATAAACGACCTTTTTGTATGTTTTGTCATTATTTCTTTAGAATGCTTAATTAATTCTTCATTGGACTATTTATGATTAATATTCATTTAATTACAATTTTGGAATGAGTAAATAGGAATGTCGTCTTTCTTTAATAAAACTATAAAGTAATTCATAATGATGTAATTATCAAAGTTATTTATTGATATACTTCAATTATTACCATTGATGTCATTCAATTATAAAGATTCAATCATTTTGTTTAGATACTTCACATCACCATTTGAACCTGTGGAAGACGGAACAGGACGATCGTGGTTAGCGATGGCATTGCTTGGATATAAGAAAGATTTAACCACTTCAACTTCAACTCTTGCTGAAGAGGATGCACTGGAAGTTAGGCTCCAAGGTATACATTTCAATATTATACATGTTATAATAAAGTGAAAATTTTTACTCCCTTTTATCCCCTAAAAGTTAACTAAATTTATTTTGTAATCACTTTACAAAATTATATCACATAAAGCACTGTCTGCTTGTCGTAATTTTCGTCCGAATCCAATAAAGAAAATGGCGAAATTTTAAGGCATAGGAATAGACAGACAGACTAAACAAGTTCCCTATTTTAAAAAAATTGCCTTTATAAATATGATTTTATTTGATAGGTTTTTACATAGATATGATAGTGCATTAGAAATTCAACTCACATTATTTTTAACTAATGAAAAGTTTTTTAATGTGATGTCAAAAAATATGAAATTTTTTTATTTATATTTGTAATTCATTATTAGTTGCATTAAAAAATAATCAAAATTTTGACAGGTGGTACGCTTGCCGAATCAGTGGAGAGTCTCGGACCTGCGCCCCGCAACAGGGAGGTGAGATTAACGGGCGGCGAGACGGCCACGCAGCAGCCAAAACACACAAAGCCTGCGCACAATTTCTTACCGAAACCGTCAGAACTGCGCGAGATGAACTTCTGGTCGCCGACGTCTATGTAATTTTTTTTTTTTGAGAACAACATCGCACATTTTTGGAAGCTTTTAGATACAAAAACATTGAACGATAATCATGATCAAAATTTGTTGTCGTTCTACCTATTTCTTTTAATGATTATGAATCTCTTTTTCCGACACTATATAAAAAGCAGTTTTCATGGTTTAAACAAAGAACAAAATAATAATAATCAATGAAAAAAATATTCTGCTTTAAAGGAGTGAATTTTATCAAAAGTCTTTAGAGTGATAGTGCTCAGAATGTTTATTTTCAATTCAGATGAGCTGAATACGAATTCTTGACATAAGTCAAAATTTTAAAAATAAAAACTCTTTTGTTAAAAATAAAATATCAACTAATCTGTGCCTCAAAGAGCATGTTGTACAATGATTATCAGCAGACCCCTATCCAAACTGGGCAAGTGTGAAGCACTTACGGCCCGAGCTCTTTGATCTGAAATAAAAAATTGTAGTTGTAAATACAAAGCACTTAATAGAACAAAATTTAGAATGCATTCAAAATAAATATTTATAAATATGAAAAGTAAAATGTGATTGCTAAAAATAAATGTGTTATCTAATTTATTTGTAAAAGCCAGGATATTACAGGTAAAAAAGTTTAAACTATGTTTATTGCGTATTTCATAGTAAAAGTGTGTAAAAGCATCCTTTAATATGCGCCATTTTTGTTGTTCCAAAATTGTTAATCATTAATTCTATGTATTCCAGTAATGTTAAGTATTCACATGTCTGTTTATTCTTATGGGGCACGAAAAGAATTTGTGGTGTATGTCGTGATAGAATCTTTTATAGAAAAATGTATTAGTTTAACATAAACTAAATTATCCCATTTACTGTAGGTAACACTTTTACCTTAATGTATGAGTATCAAGAATCCTGTCTTTAATGAATAATAGATATTTTTCATAATATCCTAATTTAGCTTTCTTTCCCTGATCGAATTAATGATATTAGAAGTGTTTGTTGGTATTGAAAAATAAATTAAATAACAAAAAACAATAGAAAGTATTGTATATGAAGATTGTATGCGATTTAGGATTATGTATGGTGTAAATCAAATTTAATCATATTCAATATTAAATAAGAATTTATGAAATCGGTTTCCCATATAATGACGACCGCCTCCTTTATTTTTATTTTAATTACAAACAAGTAATTATTGATTTATAGTGATTGTATTAATAAAACAGGATATTAAGTATTCATTAAATTAGCCATTTCATACTCCATTACATAAAGTAATAATAATATTTTTATTTGTCGACATCAACTTTTTAACTTCATTAATTGTTAAGCTAATTATCACTTAATAATCGACATTTGGCTTAGAGTTAAAAAAAAAATTAAAAGACTATCTTATATCTAAGTATTGAAGAAGAAATGTAATGTGAAAATGTGTGGAATTATAGTGGTTTTTATCTGTCTGATACTCAATTGAAATTTGTGAAAATGAAAATCGGTATTAAAGTTGTGGGCATTGTTTTGTCATAAGTATTGATTTCTGACATATTTAGAACCTTATTCTTATATAATGATGCAGTTTCTTTACTTCTTATGTGCTTATTCTGAGGATGAATTTTCAATGAATTAATCATAAAAACGATGATATTCAAATGAAAAAGGCTTTAAAGAACATGATCCGTAATAAATGTATTTTTAAATATTATTCTTTTATTTTTGTTTAGTAAATATTTTTCAAGTATAGATTTTCTATAAAATCTATGAGGGGCCATGCATGGCCACCCGCAATCTCAGAGGAGTCGCTTGTGCTTTGCCGGCCTTTTGAATAGGAATAAGCTCTTTTCCCGAAGAACCCCTCGTCAAAGGTCTTTGGAAATACCGCTGCTGGTAAATCATTCCAGAACTCTACCATACGTGGTAGAAAACTGTGCCTGAAGCGTATGGAAGTGGAACACATGGTATTTCCGGCGAGAGGAACGGATATTTTCTGGTTCCTTATATATTACCATATGTATATTAAAAATTTATGATATCTTTTCTGAGCCATAACTATTATGAGCTAATGCATCTTTAAAACTGCTTGTACCATAGATAATACACTATAGGCATATACTCTGGCATCTTGGGTAAGAATAGAATATCTAGTGGAGGAGAGTGAGTCACCGGAACTGGCTGATTGGACGAAACAACAGCGGAAGCTGTTAGTTACTTCACCGCTGTATTATGTGAGAGATTGATATCTTATAGCTGAGTCGGCTCATTTTCGTACTGCATCCAAGCCAAGTTGGCACGGTTACTCAGGATGTCTTCCATTAACTATAGCATAGTTTCTGCTGATGATAGAAAATTTATATTTTCTATCAGCAAAAACTCTGCCAAACATGCCGAAAAACATATACTCAAAAATTTTTTTTTTTAGAATTTCTATTTTATTAGTATCCATATAAAACTAAAATTGCCTATACTTGCATTAGTTAATGAAATAGTAGTGTTATTGATGGCTGGTGTTGATGTTGAAGACCAAGTGTATACGTACGAAAAATATAAGCTACCAAAGAACGAACCAAACACAGCACAGAACGAATTGCGTTAGTTAACGAATGATAAAAATAACAGCTATTCAGTTGATTAATCAATTGAATGATGATAATCAATCAAAATAATGTTATTTGAAATATCTAAGATCTTGTTAGGCTTGTATGAAATCAAGATACTTTATCACGGGAATTACAATTTTGTTAGAAACAACCATTTTTTTTTGAGTGGACATATATACATTTTTTTATTTATGTGGGAAAACTTCATGGATGCATGGATACGCGGTACTAAAGACGGTCATCCGAGTTATGTCAAACTCCTATCGACAAAAAATTTATGACTTGGCTTTAAGCCAGGGCTTCGACTACTACACCCGTATTTATCCATTGCCCCAGCGGCAATGACTTACTTACGGATGAGCCTATTCTCTTGCAGATGTGCATTGCTCCGAAAGTTAAGAATGTAACGCGCGGAAACACATCCAACACCAACTCGGGCTCGTAGGTAACAAACTTTCCCAAGTCTACCGCTCTCGGGCTTGTATTAAGGGAATTAAATGTTCTGCCGCCTTTTCTCGCGAGAATAAATCCTCGCAGAAATTTCTTATCGCCTTCTGAGATTCGTGGCTGCCAAGCATCGCTTGCACGATGGTCGGTAGCCTGAGGTCGCCTTCCAATACAGCCGTCAAGGCCGTTGCATTGTTCAGGCAGAGCGCGCCTCCAATGTGTGCTGAACAATGTCTTCGAAATATCCGTCACAATGGTGGCCTTCGTCCGATGGTTCCCTTCAAATCCGACATGAGCACTTTGCGAAGAAGCCTTGCCTGGAGAGTACCTGCGTCATGTGGACTTTATCTCCTGTTCGTTCACTGCTCCAACATAACGAATAACCTCGATGGTTCCGAAGCCAGCGCTGAGTAGCTCTAGTTTCTCCTTCCATTTCATAATCAGAGTTCTCCAAACTTTGGTCTATTTGACTTTGACACCACATCAGATCAGTTAAAATTGTTTTAGTGGTTCCGTAGCGCATATTTTTATTGTAATATTATTGAAGATACATACTCTGTTTTTCTTAGGCTTCATGCGTTTTCTTTCTGGTCGAAACTGAACCATAAAACTATACAGAAGTGCGCGCACTGTGGAATCAATTCTGCGCAACACTATAGAAAAAATCCACAAATTTTTGCAATAAAGTTCGAGCAGTCACTTCATATAGTGCACGCTATGTTAGAATAACGACGGCGGTGGTGGTGGTGGTGTGATTTCTTAGAAATACCCTAAAATTGCCAAAAATAATAGCATCGCAAGATTTTTTTATGTAAGTATCAAGTTACATAAACACAAAATTTTCTTTTCATCATCATCATTATTGCACACACACAAACGCGCGCGCGCGCACGCGTACACGTACATGTGCACACACAAACATGTACATGCGCATGCGACCGCACACAACAGAAACTTATTTTACAAATTAGATTTGAACATTTTTTTTCTCGCACAATACTAGGAACTCACGACGTTTCCTGGGAGTATGGAAACGATAATGTGCGATGCGAGATGGCGTCATTAGTATCACTAATTACCTTAAGTTTGTAATGTTACATTGTTCTATGTGTTATAACAAATTACGAAAAAAATTTTTTTTTAGACGAACATTATACCAAAACTGAAGTTAATACATACTTGTTAAAAATTAGGCACCTGGACCACAGAACAATACTGGCGTACCTGGGCTATGTTGACCAACGTAAATATGACTAACGCTTTTGGCGTCAACGGCAACGATTTTTATGCGTTAGCGAAAATAAGGAGAATGAAGAGTACACATAAAAAACCAGTAGAAAAATGGTAAAGGTATTTATAGTGAATGCGTCAAGATGGCTGACGTATTCACCATATGCATCCACGACGGTTAGTCGTGGGCCAATATAAGAAGCAATTTTTATTTTAACAAATGGAAAACATATCAATTTATAGTCGATTCAATTGTAAAATTTCTTTTGAAAGCCATATCTGTATATGTCCAGTCAGTATATTGTGAACTATACTATATTCAATGTCAGCTCAATTATTGTCTTTGAATGCAATGTAATAGGCGTAAATGCATAATTGTCTGACTTCATGCCATCATACGATCAAAGTGCTTACAATCTGTTCGGGATTTCAATTCCATTTTAAGTACTAATTCCGTATCGCTTAACAATGCTATTATTCCATATTGCTTTACAGTACGTACTAATCCATTCGTCAGAAATAGCAACCGGTCGTTATTAATGATATATTACATACCTGTCCATTATCCACCGAGCACAGTCACGCCTATGGCAAGCGTCTTGATGCTGACTTAGTCGTTTTACCCCTAGATGACATACTCTTCGACGCACTTTCCCTTATCTTTTATTATAAAAAAGTTCGCTTTAATTTACACTAATTTTCTTACTTTACATCTAATGTAACATCTATTTGTGATATTAGTCATCGTGAATTGTTTTTTGATATGGCGTATACAAATAATTTATTATTACAGCAAAATAAATAAGATTTTAAGTACACAAAAAACGATAAACACGATGAGTGTTAATAGGCGAAGCTCTAAAGCTTAGATTATACACTAATATAGTAGCCACACTAGACTGTGAGTGCAGACTGTCTGGACCGGTAACATCGCGAGTATATGGAATTTAATATTCTCAATTTACATTGCGATCCGTGAATTGTTAAATATGCGAGGCTACTTTTATTTTAAATGTTCCAATTAGTAGGCTAGAAGACACATTAGTAAGTGTAATTTGATTGCACAATAATTGTCTTCTTTTTTACAGTCTCAAATTCTGTTCAACTGATCATGCGCAAAAAAATTTGAATAGAAAAAATTGACGATTTCCTGATTTTTAAGTTTACATTTGTAAAGACCAGAAAACAATGTTAAAAGAATTAGCTTGGTATTTTTATCAATTGATGTTTTTTTTTTTCCTTTAATGTCATGTATGTACTTACAATTAAAAACAAATTAAACAACATCATTTTTTTTTCATTTAATTGAAATCTACAAAAAATTAACTATCCGAATAAAAATGTAAATATTAATTTATTCAAAATCTTAAATATTCGATAATTCCTCGGCGATTATTTTGAAACTTTGTCGTTTCAGTTGAATACACACATTTCTTTAATACAATTATAACCCTATTAGTATTTCTCCTTGACTTTATTCACATATTTGACAAGTGAACCAAATTACTACACCGATTCCCAAAAATTTTCACTTATAGACCCCTACACTTTCCTAGAGTATTTCCTTTTGATACTAACATTTGCCCCGAATTCTTCCAAATCGAAACTATAATCGAAATTGGCAATGGGATCGCGGGTGAAATTGAGTGTGGGCATTGGAATCAAGAGCGAAACCTAGGGTACTCTATATTCTATAATTCATGATTCAGGATTTGCTACGGCGTAGTTCGTAGCGCACAGTGGCGTTTTTCTGTAGCTCGTAATAATCAATCGTATGTACACATATGTGATGCATTGAGCACCTACAGTGTTATGTCATTTATATTTAATTTAGTAGGACTTGTAAGTTTTAGTAAAATAATGTTCAAATTAGTTATGTATGTATATATCTACTGGTTAATTTTTTGTAACGTTTCTTATTCTATTCATTTCGTTTAATGCATCAACATTACAAGGTTTCTTCGATGTCAACTTGGAGCAGACTAATTCTTCGGCCTGAAGACTTGCTAAAGACCTAACTCGACCTAAAGCCGCGTAAGCTTGACCTGCAGTAAACAATATTATAGCTAAATAGAATATTGTGCACTATTTTATGTAGGTGTACATATTAGCATAGCTAGGAATTTTCTTTATGGGAGCATACATTATAGGTATGGAGGGGCAGCCGTCCAGCTGAAGCAATCAACAGTAACACAATGAGATACCCTGATCGTAAATGACGCCGAGTAATAAATGCTAATGTACTTCATTTGCTTTCCTTAAAAGCGATTGAACAATGAGTGATTCTTCAATACTGACGATTTTTCTAGAGCGGACAAAGGAGTTTCTAAGGTGAGCATTGCCCATCCTCGAATAATTACGCACACGAGTGTGCATTATGATCTTATAAAACACTAATAGAGTACTCTAAAATATTATTTTAATAGAAACTCTGACCCTTTTTACACAGGGTTCACTAGAATTACATTCAAAAACCAGAATTGCCCTTAAAAGTGTATTAATTTAGGTTTTAAATAAGGAAAATACGTTTCTCTATTAACTGATAAACTTCTATAAACTGAATAATTAAATAAAATAAACATTAAATTGTTTCCTTTCGTGATTCAATATTTTTCAGGAGAAAAAGGTATGTAAAACAAACTTTGATTGAGAGCAGTGTCGAGATTGGGACTGACAGGAAGGTCTCTACATACAAGATGAAGGAATGCTTTCTAGTTTCAAACAGGCGGGGGTGGGGCTATTGAGGTGTCTTGTAAATTATGTAGGTAGTATTTATAATTGTATGACTACCTGATTGGCGCAGTTGACAATTTGGGACCAGATTGTGGTGTGTGTGTTTGTCTACGTGTTCGGAGATATTTATTTGTTTATAAGCTAAGTACTACTACAAATCGTTCTAACAGGTGGAATATTTCTAAGGACAGGCGGGCTTTTAGTAGGGGGATAATTTAGTCCATAAGCTTTCATTACGTTCTCTGGTGTTAAATCTTCTTCGAATATTGACATTTTATGCAATATTTCCTCCAATTTCGAACCATGTTGATTTTTTTTTACTAGCGCATTAAAATCTGTTGACCACGGCGTGTGCGGCATGACGAATTCTATATAATATCCTTCTGAAACACCATACGTTAAAAAAGGTAAAATACTCTTCACATTCAAATTAGTATTGTCGACTACAATTGGACTCAAACCCTTCATAGTGCCCAGTTTCACCATATCTTCATTTTTCTCGACCACTTCTTGATTTTGCGATCTGTTATATTGATATTTACCATTTTCGATTCTCAAATCATCCGTACTCATAATATGCATTTTGTAATTCATTTCACTTGCACCGACCGTCACATTGATAATGTAATTTGCTAAATAAGATTTTCCGCTGCCTGGTAGACCCCTCATCAATACTAAGGTACGATATCCATGTTGATTGTAACATTTTATTCTGTCTAACTGTTGTGTGTCGTAGTAAGTGTTGATTTCCATATTTTTCAAAGGTTTTGCTTGATCGGCATTTATTGCTAAAAAAAAGGTTTTAAAACAATTAGAATTATAAATTTAGAGAATATAACATCAACTAAGCTAATTAATTTACATCACATTTATATATCATAAAAGTATTTTTTTAATGATGGTACCTATTTTTAATAAACCCATCCATTTGTACGATACTAGTTACAAAATATAAGTAAACATTTTTGTCATTACTTTGTTGCATTTTTTGCCAGTTAAATCGTAAAATCATTTATATTAGTCAGTACCTCAGCGGATTTAGTACACAGCTAGAAGAAATGTTTTGAATTGCTTATTTCATTTTATCTTTTGTCATCGAGAATCTAAACAATCAGATGTAATCATGAAATATAATATAACTAAATGTATAAAGTTCTTATGGTACGTTTTGTAAAAAGTGACAGCTATTTTTGTAATGTCTCACAAAAATAGACGATGATTGAATGTTTTACATATAGGTAGATATTGCTCAAACAAGTTGGTTTAATGAAGAAAGGCAGAAGTTCATTAAACACGATTGGTGTGCACATTGTTACACTTATTGCTGTAGTTGCATATAGTTCAACGTTTACAAGTATAACGGACATGTTTTGATAATTGGTTAGATACACAGTTTTAGATCCTCAGTATAACATTTTAACTCATTTGATATTACTAATCCTATCTCGCATCAGAAAACAACAGCGAGTAGCGGCAAATCCTTGGAATATTTTAGAAGGAAGTGGAAACGAGTAAGATGTTCGACTGTTATACATAAACATCATGCAAACGAAATACAACAAAATAGGATACGCCCTCGCTCGGGAATATTCTAGAAAAAAGTAGAAACGGGAAAATTTAACTACGCGTATACTAAGAAGTACACAGTACGTCAATCGGACACGCTCTCGGAAGAAGAGTAATGGAATTTTCGAAAATGCATCTGCGATTGACCGCCGACGGGGAGCCCGACCGCCACCGATGCATTCTGGAGGGCACCGTCTGCAGCCGCGGCCTAGATTCGGCAGAAGGTAGCAAGCGCGGTCGGACGCGATGAATGTGTCAAGGCCGTGAGGCGCACGGAACGCCGGCCTCCAAACGAAAGCTGTTAGAGCATATGTGGATGTGTCTGAAGGTGTGTCGGAGTGTCTAGATCGATCGCTAGCTTACAGCTATATGGCTAATGAGGCGGCAACCGACAGCCGTGTGGCTGTAACTTGGAGGCGCTGAGGGCCTTCCAGCCAAGCGGAGGTCGAGACTGTTGTGCGCTCTATTCATAGTCTATTAATCGTAGCCTTAAAAATTTTTGTGCATAAATCGTTGTCTTGTTACAATAGGTAGCCATTGACCGTTAAAAAAAGTCCTCAAAAATTCGTGTATATAAATTTATATTTGTTACGATTCCATATCTGTTATGTTTATAAAATATGATAAACAATTGTACGTACACAGGTGCTGGGCTGTTATAGTATAATGATTATTTGCGTACCACTTGGATAGCTTCAGACCGTACTAGCGTCATGGCGTGTTGTGTAACATCGGCGGTTCACTCGCTGAAAATATACTCCGATCTGTTTTTCCTAACGTGCCAAAAAAGTATTTCCTCACGATTTGGCAATCCTAGCAAGCGGTGGTTACATCCTCGGGTCACGATTTATATTGTGTTTTGTAAATTCACGTCTAGATACAAAAAGTCTTAAATCGAGGTTATTAGATGTCAAAGAAGTTTCTCGTGTGTATATTTACCGATTCTGACCGTATGACGTCACTAATACTAAGAATTTCTAAAATCAGAACAAACGGTTTGTTTCTTTCGGTCTTTTCCTCCTATAGTTAATAGTTGTAGTTAATAGTTGATAGGTAATAATGATGTGTGAAAAGATAAGAAAATTGATACGTACCATTAACAGCCACCAATAAGAAAATTAAATATTTATATACGCGCGCAACACGTAAAGGAAGATATTTAAAAATTCCTCTTAGTTTTCGACTCGTGTATATTATAAACATGATGCGTTAATTGCACCTATACCGAGTTAAGTCCTTTGCGCTCGTAAGTATTTGACGCGAACTATCCTCAAATATCGCTCGGACTAAAATCCAAACAAAATTTGTCGCAATGTCGTACCGTATATAAGCGAAACTGGTTAGGAAAATATTATTTAGCACTTCATTAACCAAATTCCGAAAATGAATAAAGACTTTAACACTTCACGTTTAAGGATATCATAATAAAATTATCATCGAATATATAGTTAATATATTGGCAAGCGTTTCGGCAAGGTATGAATTACATAATTGTGTAACTTTTTTATGTTTGTCTCGCTATGAAATAATTTTGCCCAAAAATGTGCTTCGACTGAATAAAGAATTTCCGGGGCCTAATCGTTAGTTCATTTATACATTTATTTACTCCAAAGGGAATTTTAAAGCATGAAATAAGATAAGCAAAAAAGAATAATGAATTGAAGTTTATTTCTGATTCAAAATTTTGAATGCTCATAACGTAATCATATATATTATTTCTCTAAGCTATTTTTTTGTGGAAACGCCATAACTTCTTTATTTCTGCATCAAAATTAATGATTTTTACGTCATTTTAAAGCTTATGCTCCTGGCTTCTGACGAAAAATAGTCACTTCGTTTAAATTAATGTTTTACTTAACAAAAAAAAAAATAATTAAACATTATTAAACAATGACCATTAATAAATCTCAGGGGCAAACACTTCAAAGGGCAGGATTGTATTTACCAGAACCAGTTTTTTCGCATGGGCAATTGTACGTGGCCTTTTCACGAGTTCGTAAATTTAGTGATATTTATGTTTGTGTTAAAGATACATACGCTCAAAAAGTTACTCATGATTACATTATTACCACTAATGTTGTGTACAAAAAAATTTTGTAAAATAATAAAAAAAAAATAAGATATTTTATTTATTATCACCTGCTTTTTCGGCGGTCATTATTATTATTATTATGAAGTGCGAAATTTTCGCACGGGTCTGCTAGTATTTCATTAAAATTAAGTCCGCTTTAACAACCGTTATAACGTTCTAAAATGACGCTATCTTATTAGAAAAACTAGAACTGGATAAATTGATGCGAACGAAATAAATCATTTCTCATGTGACGTAATGTTGTGGGCACCCATGGCGACATCATTTGCAAAGTGTTCACAGAGATTCATACTTCTATAAAGTTATCGGGTTGAACATAAGGACGCTCAAAATGATAGGAACTGTCAACATATATTTATATGTACTTCTTTATGATGTCAACTGTCAGCACTCGCGCAGGGAGTACGCTTATACAAAGAATGTACTAAAACAGACGGTCGTTGCCAGTGAGGAACTGCGGATGGAATGTAAAAAGATCAGAGAAAGGGCGATGCATTATTAACGCGTCCGGCATTTAATTGTTTTCATGAAACAAAGATATACAAAATTTGTTCTTGTTAGTATCTGAACTAAAGTTCGGTTTCGGTTTCGGCTAATTTCGGCCAAGATATCTAGTTTTGGCCTTAGTTTCGGTTTTGGCCATAAAGTGACCGAAACTTACAGCCGCGCCGTAATTCGAGAGTTCGTAAATTATCGTACATCGTTCGGCGAACTTCGCAGCTAACTCGAGCTCGCCCGCCGCTTTCCGCCGGCTTAGTTCGACGCCGTCCATCATTAATTTAGTTGAGGTTGTGTTTTGCACATAAATTATTAGGTAAGTATTTTTTTATTTTTGCTTGTACTTCCATTATTATTTATTTTATTTCAATGGTAATTATTATATATTGAACTTCATGTTGATGTATGCGCACATTTATGGAGTTCATTAATTTTGTATCTACTAACTATGCCTAAGCCAGTGTCTTATTTGATATCATCGCACTCGAACAACAAATATTATTTTTATCGTCATTTAATTTTAATATATTTTTTATGATTCTGTACCCGTGAATAGTTTAGAACACCAACTTATCCTTAAAGATGTCCGCTGTCAGACCGTCTTTCATTTACAGCCCGGGAAAAGAGAGATTCATCGTCGTGCTCGTCACGGGTTTCCAATTTTATATCACTACATGCTAGATGCCATTATGGGATTAAGGAAAAAAAAGTGATTTGCGACTTAGCACGTAAATATACATATATATATATATATATATCTAAAGGTCGTACAAAATAATATACATAATACTGTTTTTACCTTGTCTTCCTTTTTAGAAAAATGGCATTTGTTGTTGAGCAGCAATATTATTTAAATTTGTGTAGCATACCTGCATCGTACAAACATTCAAACTTCGTTTTATTTTAAAATACTTTAATTACTTTTCCTTGAAATAATTTAAGTGTCCTGAGATACGAAGAATGGTAGTATGCGAAAAATTATTTGTTAAAATAAAAAAGAGTAATAATAATAAAATAATATACGCTCACGTTTATTTTCCAGGAGAGTAGGCACTGTAGGCAGATACTATAAATTTCCACATTTATAAAAATGCATCTTTCTATACGAGGGCTGTTATTTATGTATCCGGAATTAGCCATATACAGAACAATATTTAAAAAAAATTACGAAATTTAGAAATGGAGCTTCTTGGCTGTAGAATAAAGTTTGTTTCATGTAACTGTACATTGTTTTACCACTGTGGTGTCATTTTGAAAACTGCGTGTCTTTATCGCCATGGCTTTTATTCGTGAAAATTTTCATGCAATGATTTATTACGATTTTCAGCGTGAGCTAACTGAAAAACAGTGCATCGATCAAATAGTTTACCGAAAACTATTGTGTATCACCGGTTTAGTGAGTTTAATCGTGGGTGCTATGCTCGAGGATGAATTTAAAGAAGGTCGCCCTAAATCGGTTATTGTACCACAAAATATCGATGTTGTACAGGAACTAATTATGCAAGATACATATCGTGAGATAAAGGCGTCTTTGTGTATAAGTATGACGAACATACAAAAGATATTAAACGTTAATTTAGCTTAAAAAAATTGTTCGCGTTGGTTCCCACACAATTTGATAATTGATCAAAAACAGTCTCATGTCGATCGGTGCAAAAAAATGATAAAAAATACAATGTCTACACATGCGGTGAATCTTGGATCTTTTCGTATGACTCCGGAACTAAACTACAGTACAGCCCCGATTTGGGACCTAACGGTTTCTATTTATTCCTAAAATTAAATTACGTGATCAACTCTTTTAATCCGCGAAGAAGCCGTTGATGCGTTCAAAATGCACGTTTTGGAGATACTTCAATCAGAATGAAAAAAGTGTTATAATAATTCGTTTTAGCGTACATAAAAGTGCATCGGTTATAATGGCTAATATTTTGAAAAGTAATAAAATCAAATCAATTGATAGGTGTTTTTTTTTCATATTCAAACACAAAAATAGCAGTCCTCGTGACTCTTTTGGTTCGCTCATATCTAATAATCTTTTGATGCAAGCTCAGATTTATTTTCTCAGTCTTATTTTATTTGTCTATATTTTTTTCTTCTTTAGTCACCTTTACATCTTTCAAATCACACCATCATTATGATCAATAATTAAAAAAGTAAAAACTAAAAAATGTGTTTCAATCAATTAAAAAGTTGAAAATCATTCTTAAATACCATCGAGTCATGATGAAAGAGGGGAGGGGAAGAAGAGGTCAAACATACGAGGTTTAGTTAAAACTGGTCTTAATTCAATTATACAATTACTATCGTGATCAAATTACAACAAAGTTACTATTTTAAGAAAAGGTTCAGCACGAGGGGGGTTTATAATTCTACGGGTATGAACCAAAATGAGAATCAAAGAGAATTTTCAAATCCAGGACTTTTCGTATTTCCATAAAAGGGAGACTTTTTGCCGAATAATATTTTCCCATGGACTACTGAGCACAGACCAATATATTTTTAACCGTTAATACGATGTGAAAAGGCGATTTATGCTTCCCACACTTTTATGAGAAATCATATCTGGCAACACATACGAAACAGACTTTTGTGTTTGTGGTGGTATTTCTATTTTCGTTGGCTTTGATTGGTCGGGATTGTGATCATTACTTGCGCCACTGACCCTTCGCTATGGTAATAGTGCATTGTACGTATTTCTATATGATTTTTACTTTGTTAGATATACATAGTGGGGTATGTATCTAGTACGTTTTGTACTGTAAGCGTCAGCGATCGATAAGTAATAATCAAGAATAAAGTGCGTAGATTGACGAACCGAGAGAAAATGGCTGATAATTTTAATCAAAATAAAACAATGGCATCAGTTATGATGGACTACGAATTTAAAATCAAAACACAAAACGAGAGAACTAAGGTTGAAGATTTGTTTGATTATGAGGGTTGCAAAGTAGGACGTGGGACTTACGGCCATGTATATAAAGCAAGAAGGAAAGATGGATCGGAAACTAAGGAATATGCTTTAAAACAAATTGAAGGAACGGGATTGTCCATGTCTGCATGTCGCGAAATAGCGTTGCTGAGAGAACTCAAACATCCTAATGTGATTAACTTAATAAGAGTATTTCTGTCGCATAATGATCGTAAAGTATGGCTGTTGTTTGACTATGCTGAACATGATCTTTGGCATATCATTAAATTTCACCGTGCTGCAAAAGCCAATAAAAAATCTGTTATAGTTCCTAAAGGCATGGTCAAGAGTTTGTTGTACCAAATCTTGGATGGGATACACTATTTGCATTCAAATTGGGTGCTTCATAGAGACTTGAAACCTGCAAATATTTTGGTGATGGGTGAAGGTCCTGAAAGGGGACGAGTGAAGATTGCAGACATGGGGTTTGCTAGACTGTTCAATGCACCTCTTAAACCATTAGCTGATTTAGATCCTGTGGTTGTTACTTTCTGGTACAGAGCACCAGAACTATTGTTGGGTGCTCGTCATTACACTAAAGCGATTGGTAATACTTTTCATAATTATATTAACTATAATTTAATATACTAGAAGTTGTAGTTTTAGAACATTGTTGAGTGCTTCTTTGCAATTTATTGTGGAAGATCTATGCTGTGGTCAACATGGCTACATCATGAAAAGAGGTCTACTCGACCAGTTACATATCACACTCACAGAATACAGATGTGAAGTAACTAGTGAACTTCCATTGTTGCGTTTTGTCCAGTGAGAGGACATTCCTGTAACTTGACTCCCCAATCCATCACCCATCAGCTTACTCCTCTCCAACATATATCCTATTCTTACTCAAGGTGCTGGAAACGTACTGATGACTCCTCTGGAGTTGTGAGTGCTCATTAGCGGTGGTGACCACCTGCTTTTTGGTGGCTTGCATGCTTGTTTGCCGCTCATAGTACTATAAAAAAAATCACTTGACAGGATATATTTTAAGTCCTAAGACATCAAAAGGGAGTTTAGTTTTGATAGATGATTACATATCTTCTCTTTATTTCTATTTTTGTTAAGGTATTTTCCAAGTATAGGTTGATGTAAATAAAGATGGGTTATTAGTAGATTTCATAAAAATGTAACCGTTGTATTTGTTCTGATGATACAACTTTTGAAAAATTTTGCTATTTTCAGACTTAACTCGACGAGCTGTCAGAAAATACATATGGTTAAAAGTTTATATATGTGTGTATATATGTACAATATAACACAAGGCTTGTCAGCACGATTACGTCTACAATTCTTTAGACATCTTGATGAAACTCAACATACATGTTCTATATACAATTACAAAGGTCGAGTTTATATTTGAGCCAAATTGGTCAACTAGTTTAGAAATTACAGTATTTTAAAATATTGCAAATGCAAAAATTACATATTGCATATGAATTATGTATGAAAATAAAATGAAATCTACTTACATTTTGGCTGCCGAATAGCATTTTTTTAATATTTTTTTTTGTATTAGTAGATTTTGTGTATAGTTATGAAATAATGTTTTATATTTCATTTCTTGTTAATGTAAGGATTTAAATATAAATTGCTGTTCTTGTGTACTAGCTATTTTGACTTAAAAGTATTACAGGTATGGTGATGAGAGTTGAAAATTAAACCTTAAAAATAAAATGTGTACAATTATTAAGTTGTAAAGCATGATTATGACATCATTTCATTTATCTGCATTTATCTTTTTCACTTCTCGATTGAGTTAGTGTGGTTGCAATGGCCGAAGTTTTCATATGTAGGTCTTGTGTGTGTGCTCTCACTACACGTTTTGAAGTTCCGTGCACTCAAAATGCCTGGATACTCCAGGTATTTTGAGTGCACATTGATGTCAATCATTTGGTGAAAACTTTGCGCATTGTGAATGTTTTCATATTAAAATGGGTGAAAAAAAATAAAACGGTAAAAGTGTTATGGGCTATTGATACAAATGAGACTTAGATGCCTATTAATATTTTAAATTTGGCAAACGATGACTGTGATAATACTAAAAATGTTTATTTATCTGTGGCCGGCACAAGTGAATCTGAAAGCAGTGACACCAATTCGGGTAATTTTTTTACGATTATTTTATTTACAAAATTTTTTAAAGGATCCCAATAATTATATAATATCTACTTTTCCTTATTTATGTACTTCCATAGTAATTAAGTATTTATTTATTTTAGACAGTATCAGAAAATCGAGACAAATTCCAATTGGAACAAGCGGAATGAAATAATTGCATTACAATTAATAACAAGAAATTTACAGTTAAATGGCACATACAGTTGAAGGTGGCCATTGATAATTATAAGGATTGCACTTATTTTTTATTGGCATTATTAAGACTGCTCATTCCAGATTATTTCTTAAAAATGTATAAAATAAATGTCCTTCACCTGAAGGTTTGTTTGTTATTGCAACAGAAGATAACGGTCATAACATGACAGCCTTGGTTTGGCGAGACAGAAAAATTCATTTATTTGTTTCAATCTGCGGAACAACACTTCAGGGCATGCTTGCACGTAAGCGGCGCTATGATGAGAATGGCAAGGTTTATTTCAAAGAAACATCACGTGCAATAAGTATTTTGATGGCTCGCCAGCAATCGACGTAAATAATCATAAACGCCAGAATGGTCTTACGTTAGAGCAAGCTTGGACAACTTATAATTGGACCAATAGAATTATCGCCTCTGTAATAGGAGTAATAGAGATGAACACTTTTTTAGCATACAATTATTTCTTGAAAGGCAACACAATTAAAATTATTCACTCAAGCTACTAAATGTTTATGTCTGCAAATGATTCGAAATGAATGTAGTCGAAGTTTAGAGGAATGTATCCTCAATGAATCAAAACACTTACGAATCAGCCTATTTTACAAGGAAATCATACACTTGAAAGTCTTTTCAAAAATAATCCCTGGTTCAGAGGAAATGTATCATATATTCCCAAGTACACAAGTGCCAACAAAAAGCCAGTTATTTTTCTGTAAATTGTGGAATAAAACGCACACTTTGTTCACCCCAAACAGGTAGAAATTGTTTCACCGTCATGTATAATAAGGAATTCCAATATAAATAACATGATTATTCATCATATGAACAAAGTGAAACTTTTTAAATTGTCTTTTCCAAAATATTACCAAAAAATTTAAATTTGTACATGTAGGATGTTTGTGTGAATTGCGTTTAACTAGATGTTTATGAACACATAAAATTGATTTTGTAAGGCATACCCAATTAAGAAAAATTGTGATTTTATAACTGTATTTTGTTTAATTTCCTAATAAACTGCCTTTTCTATTATTCTATTGTATTTTCAATAGTGTGAAATGTTGCCAAATCTTGATAATTTAACCTACTTGCCGCCGGATGTATTGCTGGCAGGACGCTTTTTGTGTCCACACTAACCAGTAGTGGGGCCTACCAGCTGGGCGTGGGCTGGCTTCTAACGCTTCTCTGCCCGGCTGTCCTTACGGAAGCTCCTAGTAGGACTAAAACCTGGGAGATTAATTATTAATATATGAACTGCATGAGGAGATAAAACACTCATCATAACTTTTAACATTTAACAATTTAACATTTTTTCTTTTGATTTCTTTCAGATATATGGGCAATTGGTTGTATATTTGCTGAACTTCTCACTTCAGAGCCAATATTTCACTGTAGGCAAGAAGACATTAAAACCAGTAATCCCTATCATCATGACCAGCTCGACAGAATTTTCAATGTAATGGGCTTTCCACAGGAAAAAGATTGGGAAGACATTAGAAAGATGCCGGAACATTCTACTCTGGTTAAAGATTTTAAGCGTTCTAAGTAAGTATGAATTCATTGTTTTAATTAATAATCTAGGATTTTGATTGGAGCCATTCAAGTATTACGTAAGCACCAAATGGCGACGGGGGGGTCTTTGGTTTGCCTACTTTTGATGACATTGGGGACTCGGAATTGGATTTCAAATTCTTTTTCTAAACTTGATAACTGCTACTCATGAAAAATAGAAAATATACCAATTTTATGTAGGTATAGGAGGCAGGGTAAGGCTTTGCTTACTTTTGCTGACAAGGAAGGGGGTCAAAACTTACACAAATTCTGCTTACGTAATACTTGAATGGGCCCCAATTTGTTCTATTTAGCATAATATTAATGTACATTGTACCAGTAATTCGTAAGCCGACACAGTATCAGTTTTTGATTTATATAACAATCTATCAAAAAAAAAAACTACATTAGTGTGTATTCTTTTAGTTATCAGAATTGTTCACTGAGCAAGTATATGGATCGTCACAAGATTAAGCCTGACAGTAAAGCATTTAGTCTCCTCCAGAGATTACTGCTGATGGATCCCAATAGGAGGATAACATCTGAACAAGCAATGCAAGATCCATATTTCACTGAAGAACCTTTACCTACGCAGGTTAAATTTTAGACATTTTGTTTAGAAGTTTAGATAATGTAGACATTAACAACATTCTAGACTTGTAAAAATGAATGAATATTAAATGCCATTCTATAATTACAATCGATGATTTATAAAAAAAAGAAATTGTTACTCAATTAATAAGTTTGTTAAATGGAGTAGGTTGTACCACGTCTATTGAATTTTTTTATATAGTGTTATTATCAAGCATAATTTTGAAATACTGATGTTGATGTGCTATGTTGACAATTATTTGACTTCGAAGATATAGATTGATATTGTTACAGTGAAAAGTGGGGGAACTATTTGCTAGTTTGAGACTTTCTAATTATATATTTTTTTGTGTATAATTTTGCAATATACTATCTACATGAACACTAGTAGTGGTTCAATGGTATATTTATTTATTTTGCAAACACTAATAAAAATAACCCAAACTATCAATGTCATTTTCATAATATTGTTAAAATACGTAATTAAACACAATTTTATCAAAGGCTTTTCAAGATTATGAGCATACTAAGGTCCAAAAATTTCATATTACATTCACTTAACAATGTATTTATACTTAATTCTAATTTTTGTTTTAATAAATTTATAAAGTTTATGTTATATTTTTGGATCTGCTATACAATTTCTACATAATATGATATTCATCATCAATAGTGTAGTTTAATTTTCTTTGTCATTATACAGTAAACCATCCCTGCTATTTTTTGATTTTTTTTTATATGCTAGAGATATGCCTTATTATCAGTTATTTCTATTGGCAGATGATATATTTCTTTGCCTTCATTAACTTCATCATTTTGAAATGATGGCATACAAAAGATTAGAAAAGGCACATAAATTATGCCACGCTAACTTGTCCAAAATTTAATGTTTTATATTGAACTATCTTATACCTATAATATGACAATGTTTTTTAGGATGTATTTGCCGGTTGTCCTATACCGTACCCAAAGAGAGAATTCTTAACTGATGATGACCAAGATGACAAGAATGATTCCAAAGCACGTCAGAATCAACAACAGCAGCCTAATGTAAGTCAGATGATTAATTCGCTAATAGTTGATGTGTTCAGAATGAATCCTCAAACAATGCAAAATATATTGTGCCCATTTTTCAGACACAACAAAATCAAGTACAAGCCAATAGCCATGATCATGCTGCCAACAATGCTAAAAGGATGAGGATGCAAGGTAAACTATATTCTTGTTTAACCATCAAAAGATGTAGGTGTTAATATTCAACTAGATATGTTTGTTAATTTGTATGCATGGAGTTTTAGATTTTCTTGTCATCCGATTTTGTTGAAATAATGCCTAAATGTTGCTTCAAACTGAGATATATTTTTTTTATTTATGAAAACACTTTGAAAATCTTTTCAGTTGTTTCAAAGATTAGCATCTATAAATAGGTCGACAAAGGTTAAAATTGATGTTTCTTTTACTACTTTTCCAATTGCCTTCGAAATAATTTTTGGTTAAGATTAATCAATCTTCAATATTCAATAGGCAGAGACTGGTTCTAATAGAAATAGATTGATTTGAATACTGCAACAAAAAAAATTCGAGGCTGTTATATTTGGATTTCTAATTTCTGCTCTTTTTATATAGCAGTGACAGTTGGGTATGATAGAATTATTATAATCAGTCAATCCAGCGAAATGCGATCCCTGCTCAATATGCTCAATACGGAGTATCCTTAACAAGATATTATAACGTGAGAGAATGGGAGTGAGAGTTGAGATGAACATGTTGAGGTGCTTTGGCGAATTGGAAAGAATGTATGAAAGCACTTTTTATAGAGTAAAATCTTTCTGGTGGAAGGATCGACAACAGGCATAACAGGAAGTTCAGATGTAGATTATATAGGTGACAATTCTCTAGAAGTGAAAGTTTACATGAAATGATTGATTAATGTTATTGATGAAGAAGAGGTATGTAAGAATTATGTGTGGAGATTGTGGTTTTATTGTACTGTTCTGTAAAATAGATATGAACTGGCATTATTTTGTACAGAGGCAGTTTTTATGTTAAAAGGAGAAAACCTCTTTTAAAATTATTAACATTCATTTAATTCAATCGCGTTTATGGTTTTTTAATTCAATGAACAGTGGAATCCTTTGTATATGCCTGTTATGGCCTATTTTCTTTGAAACAATTGGATGATAAAAGGTGCAACTTAATACATTAAAGTTTGGTGATTTTGTCATGGCCATATAGTATAAATATTTTTATTTTTAAAGACTAATTTTGTTATTGCAATTAGAGAATTAAAAAAGTCATTTTCAGGCAAAGCTTGTGTGATACTTCAAATGAATGGGTTTACTATGACAACTATATATATGTATGTGTATAATACATATATATAATTTTAAAATGTCTAGTTTAATGTATATTAAAGAAATATATAGTAGTTTATAGAAAAAAGTGAACGAAAATGGTATCTTTAAGTTTGGGCTGTAAATCCATAGGAATCAAGAATCCATAATAATCATAATCACGACTTGCACTTGGTTGCAACTTAATAGGCAGCCAGTTAAAATTTTCATAGAATGTGTTATGGTGTATATCCTAATAAATAATTTAAAAAGAGAAAAATAATAAAGGCAATCGAGATTAATTTAAACTATACCTACTTATATTAAAACTGGCCAAGGCATGGTCGAGCCAAGGCTACAAAGAAATGTACTAAAGATGAAAAATTACATTGTTACACTTTTTTTTTCATATTTCCCATACAAAAAAGGTTCAAGCGCTTTAGTTGTCTATAACTGTAGAAAAAAGTAGGTATATCAATAAACTATATATCAGTAAACTAGTGTAGACTAAAGTGCACCAGCAAAAGAGCATATTTTCATGGCACCGTAAGTCCTTTTGTTGAATGGTGTAGTTTTTTCAGCAATAACTCGAAAACAGTATACCCGATCATGTTGAAAATGATTTTTGTTGTATTTATTAACCTTTGTAATTTTTTTCATATTTTTGTACATACAATTTAAAAAAATATATAGGGAGGGATACAATTTATGCTACTTTCTGAGTGATTATTTCTGAAAATATTTAATTGATAAAAAAAATTGCTTAGTTAGAAATCTTAGTGTTTTTAATAATTTTATTGAAAATTTGCAACATGTTGAAGTTTTTTTCAGTTTCCATTACATTTTTGGAGTACCCCTTTGGAAAATTTTATATTTGTTATTTACCTACTAAACTAAGTGACGGCATATACAAGATAATTACACTCCAAATTTCATCAATATACATCTTATAGTTTTTAAGTAAATACCTGTTACATACAGAAGTGTCTATTATAAAATGTGTTTTAAAATATGGGAATGATGTTAGTTTTATGTGAGTGATTATGTGTGGGAGATGTTGATTGATAATGTTGATTTTTTTTAAGGCATATGGTGTTTTTTAGGTAGACGTATTTTTAATTATTTACTTTTTATAATTCAATGTGTTTGATATTAAAGGAACATACTGTTCCTGTTTCAGACCATTGCGTGTGCACCTTTTTGAAGGGTGCTGTCCCCAACTTGCCCAATTATTTTTTTATTATGTAAATAAACACATTAAAATCTGAAAATACATTTTCTTTGATAACATTTAATGTATTTGAATACAACTGAGGCAGTGTGAATACAAATTGTAATAGATACATCTATATGCAGTGGAAGCCACTTATTATAAGTGTACCCTTATGAGATAATGTAAGGTGTAAGATTTTCTGTTGGATAATTGCACACAATTTACTATAATAGTTTTTTAGAACTCAACAAGCCAAAAAAAGTAGTTTCAATGAACTAAGCTGACTACAGCTTTGTCTTTGGAATGATACTCATATTTTCAGGGCCTGCTCAAGGTAATGCCGGTGGTGGAGGCGGCCAACAGGAATTCCATCAACAACAAATGATGTTCAGCCAACAGCAGCCAAACACCAGTCAGCAACAGGCCAATTTCCAGCAGAGGTTCTAAAATGTGTGACGTCATTTATCAATAGTAATATATTCTTTCTATCTTGATAAGCTTGATGTGGAAATGTTTATTCTTAGGAGAATTAAATGATAAATATGTTTAAGTATAATTTTTCAAAATGAAATAATTGATTCTATGCAATTCTTAATTATTGTAGATTGTTAGGATTGTATTTATAAGATGAAATCTCATGAGCTTTTGAAACAAATATTTTATTTATATCTTTTGATAAAGAGTAAATTTTGATAAAATTATTGGTACTAAATTATTATTCAATCCCCTATAATAAATAGTTATAGTGGGGACTCGATTAACCCGACTAATTATTGTCATAAGGCATTCAGATAATTGAAAATCTGGTCAATTAAATGCGTGTAGAAATAATGAACTTACTATTAACTATGGCAAGGTAGTCAACCTTGCGCGCGCATATGGTCATCTCGTAGGTGTTGTCATATTGTTAATTTTCTCAGGTTATATAATGCTGGGTGTATATTCATATTACAAAATTAAAGTTATCGATAAAGAAAATCAATGTTGATGAAGAGATTACAAGTATATTTTTCTACTTTGTACCTATATATTTGCTTTAATTCAGAGACAAAGTGCTGTTATTTACTAGACAATGCAAATTTCTGTGTAATCATGGATAAATTCCATGCAATTTTTTAGTTTTTAAGAAATTAAAGGAATCCTAGTTTTCTAAACCTTCATTTTTTGGTTTTTTCATATTTTTCGATGTTCACTCCCATTTTTCCTATATAATTTGAAGGTGTATTTCAAAATTGTATTGGTATTTTTTCAATATCATTTATCGTCAGAAGAATTTATTGTGAAAGTACCTACATCATACTTTCAGTTAACTTATGACCTGTTTCTCTTTTTTTTTTAATGAATCAATGATATTTATTTAATTTTAAAGTGATGTCACAACTCACTTTGATATTTTCAAGTACAGACGTAAAAATGGATAAACGTCTAATTAAAACAAAACACATGCATTAGAGACTGCGCGAGGTGTGAATAGTCTAAGATTGGACATTAGAAAAATGTACCCTATCTGTTGATTGAATTAAATAATGTTTTAAAGGCAGACAACAATAGTATAAATTCATAAGAACTATGTCTGCCGCCGTAGTCCTACTAAATTACTTTTTTTTTTATCTAGGCTACAAATAATTTCACGGTGACTGTCAGTTATAAATATATTTAGAATTATGTAAACTTTACATACGTGTTAATATTTTTTAATTAACAGATAAGGGAAATAAGTTCGGTTTATCTACTTCTTTACACAGGTAGCTGTAGGAGTCATGAAGGTCGCTGCCTATTGTAGCAAGGTGTTAAACATATTGTACTTGCAAAGTGTAATTAACACAAGAGGCAAAGAAGTAATCATTAATTAATTTAATATTTATAGCAGCTGGACTATGATGACAAATATTGTTCTCATAAATTTATAACATTGTTATCTGACTAAAGCATTATTTGACTCAATTAACAGATGAGAGTACATTTCTCTAATGCTGGATCTTAGACTAGAAGGGATAGTGCAGGTAGTACCAGTTAGACATATCTGTGCACACAAATTAGACTACAAGTTTTTTGATTGTCTTTGGCAATCCGAATAATCTTGGATCCACATAATTGAAGTTCAAATAATCGAGTCTCCACTGTGGTTAATTTAATTATTATTAGTCTATAAGATTCTGTGACATAAAATATTAGCAATTTCTTCTTTGCATTGTCTTGTGGTAGTAATGATGGTATGCTTAAGAGGAGAATTCATAGGTTATACTGATCTCAATTTCAAAATTGCTTGCCAGAACATCTACAATGGCCCAGGTTTATAAATGACCTGAATATATAGGGTTTGGTAAAGTGTTATGGATTTTACCTAGCAAGCATATCATGCTAAAATCGAGCACTACATTGTATCTCTTCACCCGTCATGTCTTTCATTAGCCGTTTAAGTCGTGTAACTAGATTACCAAACCATATACTCAACTTCATCTTCTTTAACAAAATAGAGATAATAGTACACATAGGAAACAATAAGAGTGGGTGGTATCTCTTGTTATACAATTTATATTACATTACTGATATAGATTATGTCAATCAGCATGCTGGCATGTTACTTCTGTACCGTTCTGATCATTAATGTAAACATCAAGTATGAGTGCGGTTTAGCATCGCTATTATAGTGAGGTATTTATTACACCATTTTTTTGAAATTTGGTACAATTTTCTACTTTGGTCATAATAGCTGCTACAATTTTTATTTCTTTTTATGAAATTTATAAATAAGTGCCCTAAAAGGTATTTAAATTTTACATTTTAATAGTTTTATTAATACACAATTATAGTCTGTGACTGTCAACAGTATACAACATTGAGGGCTTACTTTGAATTTTAAAAAGGAGGAAATTTAAGTTTTAATGTCATTATCTATAATGTTGTTCTTGAATGTAAGAACACGAGTGTAAATACACCAAGAAAGCTGTAAATTAAAGTGCTGAATTATAAAAATATGAGAAATGTTAACACTCAAGAGATCTAGAATCATTGTCACAAAAAACTCTCATGAAAATTTGTGAAGATCGATTTCACATGAGTATTAAGTATATATCTGATCAGTACTTAAGTATGTTTTGTAAGCAGTTAGAAATGTATGACTTATTGAATTTATGTATGGGGTTGGTACAATAGCAGTATTTAACATAAAAGTTTTAACATTCCTTAGCTCAGCCGATCAGAAATTGGGATTTGATGCAAAAATATTTGCAAACTCCATATACAAATTTTTGACAGATTTGCCTTTTTGCTTTCACAGAATAGTTTTCCATTGTGCAATGTTAACAAAGTATATGACATATAAGTCTAATATTGACAACTATTTGAAAAATCTCAATAAATGAATTGAGGTCTATGACAAAGAAGAGATGCCATTGATGTATACTATATGTTAATGTCTCATAAGAATCTATTATGGCAGCTACCGAAACAAAAAAAAAAATCGAATTCTAGGTAAAAGTTATTGAAAAAAATATCTAGACAAAAAATATTTATTTCTATGTAAGTACTTAAATGTTAATTTAGATGCAAAGTTATTTATTGGTTAATTTTCTTATCTGAGTTTGTAAAGATGAACTGACAAATAAAGTTAATGAGGTAAGTGGTGCGGTTAAAATTGTTTCTCATATGTAAAGGAAGCTAACTCTTTCTTGTTTTGGATAGATTGATGTAAACCTTTTATTTGAAGAGGAGATTGTTTTATCAACTTCAACTTTATGAATATGATAATAACAATATACTGGAAGGGTTAGTAAGGTAAAAAGCGTTTTAGAACCATCGTGGCCTGTTTCATTTTATAATCGTCAAAGTTACTGAAGATACACGCCGGCATGTTTACAATATTAAAATAATTGATGATTTTTACCATTTTTTGCCAATTGTAGATACCTTTTTTTTACTAAATATATATATACAAAAATAAAAGCCATGGTCGTTGTTACAAAGTTAAATTTATGTACTGTCATTTCACAAAATCCCAACTTTGTGTATGCATTTTGTAGATGCTTGAGCATCTTTAAATAGTATTATTTGTAATACAATGATCTTTCTCACTTTTGAATTTGATCGACAAGGAAAAATATTTCTGCCCACTTTTAATAAATGTTTAATAAGAAAAAAAAATGCATGAACAATTGATTACAAAAATTAAGTGTCATTGTCTTAAATATTAAGATTTATGTTAACGAACTAAGGTATAACTAACTTAACATACATGTATGCATTTATACATTTAACATACATGTATAAATGCATACATGTATGTTAAGATATAATAAATTAGTGAGTTGAATTAGCATTAGCATTTAATTCATTGAATATTGATTCATATAATCTTTTTGTATTTTAATCTTGATGTGTACTCAAAAATTGCAATGTTTTATTCTTACTATAATTGCAAAACTGATACTATGTCAAATGTTGTCTAGAGTTATTGGACATGTGATTACAGTAAGAAATAAAAGTTCTAAAATTCAATTAATGTTGTTTTAATGTTCCACAATTGTATATAATTACCTAAGACAAAAAGTATATACTGAATTAAAATTATTATTAAGACTAATCATTTTATTTTAATGGACGGATTAGACTTGGAATATAAAAGTGACAAAATTTATTGTAGCTAACAATTTTCACAGAATAGATTATTAAATTTCGATGAATATAAAAATAATACAGGTAATTTATCATATTTCTTTTATACAAGATATAATGGCTTTTAATACTAGTTAGCCTATCATATGAATTATGAAAACTCAGTCTTTATTAAGTATGAGAAATGATATAAAGATTACAGAATTAGAGATTAATAGCCTGTAATTTATTTGTTATTCAGTAGAAATTATATGGATAATCTTATTGTCTAAAGTAACAATATCAGTCAGCCAATAAGAAAATTAATAAAAGTAATTAAAGTTTTGGAACTAAAGCATCTTTAACTTCTGCCAGGAAATAGTGAAAATTGAATATTACATAAGGCAGTATGAATCCTGTCAAAAGCTTTTTTTTTTAATATAAACTGCAAGATTTATCGAGTATGGTTTAAAGGAAAATTGCATTATTTCAGGGCTTTACTTATGGATTTGTTAATGTTAAGAAATATGATGATAATGCCAGAGTTACTTAATGAGTGTATGTTTCGGACCAGAGAAATTGGGGATGTGAATAAAATTGTATTTTTATTCAAGCTAGGCAGTCAATAAGATAACTATTGTGATATATCCTAAAGCTGTATACAATGTGATTACTATTGTAAAACTAAATTATTATAATTATAACAAATAGAAATATTAGTTGGCTTGTAGAATATTCTACAATATTTGTAAAACAATTGAAAAATTATACACGAGGTTGAATTAGCGTAGGTGCACTAACATTTAATATTCTAAGAATTAAAAAATTGCGTAATAAAAGGAGATATTTCATGAAGTATGTGTGATCCTAGGTTAGGTCGTACATGTATGAATAAGAAAACAAGAAAATGAATTCCCACAATCTGATTTTGTTTATAACTATAATATTTGTTTTGATTTCAATATTTGCAACAGTTTGATATTATAGTAGACAAAAATATTAACATCACTTTTTAGTACATATGTATAACATTGCGATAAAATTGTGGGTAGAGTGATATATCAAGCAGGACCACATTAAGTAGTAATTGATATTAGTTGTCAACATTTGTCAAAATTATTTTTTATCGATAAACCGTGATATCTTATTAAATTGTAATTACTTACAAATATTTTTATGCAATGAAGATATAGATAAATAAAAATTTGATCTATTTTTCCTTGAATAATCTCTATTTTTCTCTATTTCATAATATGATGTACAAAGACCTAACCCAGAATGAAATAATTTCTTTCACACTCTAAATTTAGTTATTTTTCTTATCTATGCTATTGGTTCAAATTCGATAATGGTTCCAGGTTCGTGCACAATCTGATATTGCAATTTGTTCAGCTCGGTTCTTTTGATTTTGTCCTTAGAGTCTACTGGCCGTATTCTTGTACGGAGGCGACCGCATCTACCGTCCAGCAATTTTTCATATTCTGCAAAAATAACAGCAAAAACAAACTTGTACATATCTCGCAAATATAAAATTATACCAGAAGTAGTATGTAATTTTAAATTTTAAATGACATATTTTAAAATAATTTATTCAACAAATGAATGTAGGAGTCAATGTGGGAGGTTTTTAAAGTTAATGCTTTGCAAGTGAAAATATACTTTTCTAAACATTTTTTTTATGTGGTATTATTATAAATTGCCTTGTTATATAGTGTTTACTATGTGAGGCAATCATGTATAACTTATCGAGAACACTCGATATCATTTTACTGTCTGCGAATAACGATTGGCACAAGTAAAGTCATTGCTAAATAATAAATAAATAATAAAGTTCTTTGTTTAGTTGTAAAATTTTATAACCATAGTGTAAGAAATAACAAAAAAGTGTCATCAATGTCCCCGATGTTATTCTATATTTAGAAATCGATAATACCCTTTTCCTTTATCATAGATTGATGCAAGGTAATCTATGGAAATCTAATTTAAAATTGAATTATTACACACGCCCACTTTACGTACAAACCGTTAACTGTTAGATTGGTTAAGTGCCGGTTGATGTTAAACCTCATATTCATTTCTTTCTTTACCAAAAGTATGCAAAATGTCTGCATTTCGTGGACATGGATTTTATGAACAACCTTGTTTATAAAAAGGCGCATTTCGTAGTCCGTTTGCGACTTACGAAGATATTTTATAAAAAATGGTAGACATAGTATCAAAATCGTTTTTAACTTGATGCAAGCCATAATTGAAAGCACGAAACGTCTATCGCACTTGACCAGTTTCTTAATTGTGTGAGTACCTACTATCAATGAAATGCTTCAATGCATTATAACTTCGTGATTTGTTCAGGTGTATCCGATGTTACCCAGTAGCGTATAATGGCGGGAAATGTTGCAAAACAAAGCGGTTTTCAGAACCGGTTGAAAAGACTGGATTCCTTTTGAAATACGCTATCGCTGCTTAATATGTAGCTATAGTATATTTTGTGCACTGCCCAACACTCGAATAACTGCAGTTGTTTCTATTATATCGTTGGAAATAAAGGCAAAAACTTATAGTTTAAGTTTTGAATTGGGCATACGGTTTACTTACTATCCGAGTTGTAATTTAATATATTATCTAAAATAAGATTAAATAGTTGAATTGGATTATAGCATAATGGTGATAAGAATGCACCTGGATATATTAACATGAAAATACTTCGAGTAAAAGAAAATTTTTGGTGAGATTTTAATATTATGGCGGTTTAAGTGGTCAACGAAAAGAAAAGATAATTTCCTAATTGCTGCTTATATGCAATGCAGAATTATAAGTATCGAGTAATAAATTAGTTTTATAATTAATATACCTATTAATTGAATAATTTTATTTTATTGCGATATACCTACCCCAGTTTGGACAGGAAATACAATATTTCTTCGTTTTAGGGTTCCGTACAGTTAACAGTTTCGAGTATTAGAACTTTGATAAGGTTAAATACGAAGGACATAACTTACTATTGTTCTTGAAGTTGTTGTGGCAGGCCAGATGACAGATCGAAGCGAAGCCCCGCAGGGCGTCGAGGTCGGCGGGCCGCGCGCCGGCCGGCGCCGCGCACACTCTGTTCTTGCCATCCGCGCACGTTCTCACACACTCATCGTAGTCGTTTCTGTTCTGTCTTCTGTTGCTGACCTTCGGTCTTTTGGTCGTTTGCGCATTCGCTGAGGATACAGGGTGCACTGCGATGTTTGTGATGCCGCGCGGCGAGGACATTCTGATTCTGATTTGCGGATAGGGTTTGACACATTCCGTGCAAGGAGGCCGAGGGGACGTCGTCGACTTTATGGTAGTTTTAGGTTTTAGTGATTTCGGGGCCGACGGCGTCGAATGTATGGTTTCGTAAGTCGGTATCGCATGGATAGGTGTGCTTTTTATAATTGGGACGAGTCGGTATGTCTGTAAGTCATGAATTTGATTCTGCGGGGAGGCCTGAATTTGGTTAAAATGGGTTTGAGACTGAGAATTTAAAGGTATCGGCGATTGGTCAGTTTGAACGACCATGGATTGGGGATGCAACGTTGTTTCAAAGGATCGAACCGGGGAAGGCATCGTAGGGTGTGCAGTTTGCATTTCGATCGACTGTGTCGGATGCGGCGATGGAGAAGAGGTAGGTTGAATAGAATATGGTATCGGAGTACCTGTTGATTGTGTCACGGCAACTTGACTGATTATTTCTATTGGTTCAACCGGTGTTGATGACTGTGAAACGATTATAGGATTAGCTGTGGAGAATGTCTTTTCTGTTGTGAATAATTCAGAAATGGATTTGGGTGAAAAGCTGCCGTCGTGCACTAAATCCGCCGCGTACCATGATTCAGTTTGGGTTCTATTTTCGGTCGCTTGAAGCACAGCCCGCTGCGATACTGAAAAATAAATTAATATTAACTAAAATTGTTATGTCATTGTTGATTGTCTATTATAGATTACCGTTCTCAAACTCTAAAAAAATTACGGTTGTTTTAGCTAATAACCATTAATATACCTGTTGCTATTGTATATATAATAAAACTTTGTGTGTCTGTGCATAAAGGTATAATATAATATATGGAACCATAAAACAAAGGTAACAAGAGAGCACACAACGGTTATTAATTTTTGCGTCCGTCTTTCTGTGTTAATTCAAAAATGTGTACAAAAAGATAGCTGGAGCAACATATACATTTTATCTCATTTAAATTGGATGTCAAGAAAAAAGTTATTTTCGACGGGGGGTAGTGGAATTGTATAATCTATAAAAAATATTTTACACTTACACAGTTACTACACTATTACGGAGTAATATAGCTTATATTTTATTTTGATACTAGCATTTGTGTTAGCTTCGTATGATTGTGGAATCGTGAGTGGGATGAGGACAAAATTGAGAGACAGGACCGGAACCGAAATTGTGACAACGGACCAGGGTGGAAACCGAATGTCGAACTGGGGTTAGAATCAAGAGCATGAGCGGTATCGAAATTAAAAATGGAACCGGAACCAGAATGGAAAGCTGGAACGAGACTGGGATCGGAAGCGATGATTTTCCATAAAAAAATGAAGGAACGCATTCTATCTCCGTACGTGTTTAGCTGCGGCAGGAAAGCTATTGTAAAAGTAGAAGTAGCAAAAAAATATAAATGCGAAACTGCTTCGATTCGATAAGGCTTTAAGGCCGATCGATGATTTATTAGGGCATTTATGTTTTCGATTAAATCGAGAAACCTACCAATACATTGGAAACGATCAAACTGAAAAAAATCGCTATAAGAAAAAGAAAAGTATTTTCAACAATAGGATGCACCAAGTAGGTAAATAAAATAAAGAATATCTGAAGTAAAGATATTTCCATGTGTGTCTTGAGTACCTACGTGGCGGCGTCGTACGGCATAGAGCGCAAAAAACCGATAATATTTAGGTTTGCAAGTGCTAGGTTCGTGTCACACCCGTTCAGCATTCAGTATGTCTGTCCCATTCTTAAAACTGGTTTCCGACGCCACTTTTTTGCGAACACAAGTGAAGGTCATCCGCCTTGGAGGTTGTACACGCAACCTTTGGAGTCGGTCAAACGGTTCATGTTTACATGCGTGTATTTAAAAACAATGATTAGAGATAGATTCAAGAAGTGAATCCTTACATTATATAAATCGAACATGTTATAAAGTTTACTAGTTCGATTTTCATGATTATTTTTTAAGTTGGAAGTTTGGCCTGGTTTACATATAAGTCAAATCAAACATAGCTTTATTTCATAGGTAGTAGAAATTACACCTGAAATGCGTCACAAGCTATTATTATCGACATTAACATTACCACCTATTCCAAATGCTGAAGAGTGGGCAAGAAGTACAACAACACTTACAATTAACACGAATCAACCCGATAGCTGAGCGGTTCAATCTCATGGGTATTTTTCATTAATATATTCACACACAGTATAATAGCCCTTGCCATATAACTTTCTTTTTACGAAACGTTTAAACTAAAAAAATGACAAATTTTGAATTTCAGCTGGGATCTTATTATAAAAGCGCACACATTGCCCCTTAAATGATTTATTAACTTTGTTTAGACGGGTTTTATGAGCAGCAAGATCATTCTTATGTCTAGTGTTAATGATATGGAGGTCGCTCCTTTTTTACAACAACTCTATACGTCTCTTGACACATACCAGGTTTTCGTATATGTATTGCGATGTTAAAGTTAAAATATTATTCAATTTAAAATAATACTCCAGGTTACTGATTGGATATTGGTAGCACCAAGATCAAAACAAAGATTGAGGTGAATAGCGGTTTTGGAGTGGAATTGCGAGCGGGGCCGGAAACAGAAACAAGAGCGGGAGCGAATCATGACAAAATAAAATAATATAGCGCCTGCTTTTACACCATTTTCGATGTAAAGGTTTCTCTTCTTGCTTATTATATAGTACGACGCAAGAATCTCGCCGCTTTGAATTGCCTGCTAATTATGCGATACGCAGGTACGGTATTCCCCGACCCGTCCTTCTTCACCCCCGCGTCCCTGTATTACGCAAATGCGACGCTTTCGTTGACCAATTTCACAACGTCGAAGATTCGTGCATTGTACTGTACAAGCCCATGTTAAAATTTAATAATAAAAGCTAAATATGCCACTAGAATATAGCACTATCCTTAGGCATATATTTTCGGAAACGGGATGAACTTATGCACGTTCACGCGTATTAAGCTGCGGGTGGCGATAGCTGGTCGACGATAATAAGAAAAAGAAAAGAAAATGATGATTTTTAAACTATTGCAGTCTTATTGTAAATAAAACGATATCAATTAAATCAAGATAATTTGTAATTTAATAAGTACACGTTTATTTTGCGAGATGTGACTTAACATCGGAAATAATTCAAATTTTTTAAGAATTGATCACCATACCATTCGTTCGGAAGCCAGTTTTCTCTCGAGTAGACCGAGCAAGTGTATTCGTGCTCATAATTCAAATTCGCGTCGTACTGTTTGGTCATTTACTTGTTTAGGTTGACATTGACGCGAATTTAAAATGAGGAGGATAACTGCTGCAATTTAAACCATTAAAATTACATAATTTCTAAAAAGAATCTTGAATATGTATTATATTTATCATACAGTACAATAAATAGACATCGGTTGTAGTTTAATCCCTAATAATGGATTTTCATATAAGGCACCCGGTAAAGTTTTTGAAGTAAAACTTCTCTAGCCTGAATGACTTGAGAGTAACTCAGAACTTTACTACTACTTTTAATACTGCGTCCAATGTTAACCTGTAGTAATAATAGAAATTATTATTTCATATAATGGTGTCGAATATTGTAGTTAGATATCACCTTTTTAATTACAATTGCAGAAAATGTTATTTAGACGTGAATTATCACTAAATTGTAACAGCATTTTACGTAACATGATTTATGTATAACTTTTATTGTATCAATGTAAATAAATATGAATAAAAGTATAAAAATCCTTTCATTATTATAAGATATACGTTTATTTATTCCCTTGCCTTGTATATTCAATAACAATCGCACTTAAAGAGTAAACTCCAGTCGTGCCTCGAAGCTGACACACAATTTTTTATATTTATTGCAATTGGAAATGTAATACATATATTGAATAATGACATGATTTGAATATTTAATTTTTGCGTAAACACTTGTTTCTAAGTTTTATGATCTTTGATAATCTATCAATATAACACAATTTACGTCACGTATAAAATAATAAAGATAACAAAGAATTTAAATTCAATAATGTGCAAATTGACGCGCTCTATTTTTTAAACAATTTTAATATTTTTCAAAGCAACTCATCAAGCATAATTAAAATTCGTGGCCGATAGTTCTATGTTTAATTAATTGATTCAAATAACACATTTAAAATACCAACCTGCCTTTTCTTCTTTACTACTAATAGATTTTTCTTTTGCCCTCCTTTAATTACCTTAACCCCCCCCCCCCTCCCATTACTTCTACAACTCTCTTAGAAGGTGCACCCTACTGGTTGTGAGTTTTGCTTTATACTATCGATATTTCTATATAGTAAAAGTTTTTACGTGCTTTTCAGATCGCTTTTAACACGTTTCTATCGCACCAAAGCATGGATATAAAAAAAATTAAGATGTACAATCGCTTACTATTCTAACGTGCAAAAATGGCTGTTTCTGTCTCATATTTTACGATACCATTTTACAATATCAAAGAAAAAGAAGGGAAGGAACAGTATTTATTATCCAACATTTCAACCCAAATGTCGTAACATAAGGTTCATTTTTAAATGCAAAGAGAAGTAACGATCATTTTGTTACTAAAAAACAATAAGCCTTATTTCTTACAATTTACACATACTGTTCTAAAATAAGACATTAGTGAAGTGGTTTAATATTATTTTAAATCTTTATTATTGTTTTTTAGGGTCCCGTACCTCAAAAGGAAAAAACGGAACCCTTATAGGATCACTTTGTTGTCCGTCTGTCCGTCCGTCCGTCCGTCTGTCAAGACCCTTTTTCTCAGGAACGCGTGGAGGTATGAAGCTGAAATTTATATCAATTACTCAGGTCTACTGTCCCTTGAAGCTGTGAAAAAATCAAACTTCTAAGCCAACGCAATCAAAAGATACAGCCGTTTATGCCGCAAATTTTCGACACTTGCAAGGGAATCAAAACCTACAGGGTGCTTCCCGTGAACTCAGAATCTTGAAATTTGGTACGAAGCAACGTCTTATAGCATAGATAAAGGAAAAATTACGAAAACCATAAATTTTAGTTACATCACATAATATATTTTTTTAATAATTTTAAACTTACTACCCATTTCCTCATAAACGCGTAGAGGTATTAAATTGATATTCATACCAAATACTCAGGTCTATAATACCTTTAAGCTGTAACAAAATCAAACTTCTATGTCAACGCAATCAAAAGAAACAGCAATTTAAGCTGCATATTTTGAAACTCGCAAGTACTCGCAAGGGAATCAAAACCTAAAGGGTACTTCCAGTCGACCTAGAATCTTGAAATTTGGCATGAAGCAACGTTTTATAGCACACATAAAGGAAAAATTCCGAAAACCTTAAATTTTTAGTTACATTACAAAATATATATTTTTAATAAATATAAACTTATTACTTTTTCCTCATGAACGCGTAGAGCTATCAAGTTGAAATTCATATCAAATACTTAGATCTAATTGCCTTTAACCCGTGAAAAAAATTCTAAGTCAACGCAAAACGCAAAACGCAAAAGTACAACCATTGATACCGCATATTTTGAAACTCGCAACTACACGCAAGGGAATTAAAACCTAAAGACCACTTCCATTGACATAGAATCTCGAAATTTGGTAAAACGAACTTTGTAAACCTTGCAGGTTTGTACGGAACCCTCGGTGCGCGAGTCCGACTCGCACTTGGCCGGTTTTTGGTTCAAAGAATCCTGTATACTTTTCTTCATTATAAAATTTAATGTAGTAATCACCTAAGATTTAAGTTATTATGAACCTTTAATTTCAAAATGGCGGTGAAAATATATATAAAATAACTTAATAATTTCTAAGGTGTATAAAGTATAGATAAAACTTTTTTGTCATTTATATAATAAAATAAAGTGACGATTCATTAAACATGAACATATTTTTGATGAACATAATACTTATAAATAATTTGTTAAAATACACATTTGTTTTTGGGATTGGTTTAATCTTTTGTATGATTTCCTTTAAGAGCTACAGTGGCGGCGCTAGGTGGCGGTGCTAGGCGTCGGCGACGTCGGCGACCGCCGACGGCCTCGCGCCTGAAGGGGCCTCGTAAACAAAAAAGGTTTGCCTACAAGTTATTGAAAAGAGGCCTCGCAAACCTGATGTCGCCGACGTCCACGAGTGGTGTAGCGCCGCCACTGAAGAGCTAATTTTAAGATTTGTATAAATATAAAAAAAAAAAAATAAACAAATAATAACAAAAACGACTCCATTAAAATACACGATGGAGCACCTATTATGAATAACCGAAATTTTTCTTACCGAAAATAAAAAATGTCATCCTTTTTCATAGCTTTTTACGTGTTATTTTTGCATTTTTTAACAGAACAATTCGACGTCGTAACGGAAGATACGACGAAACTACATTAAATCCAATGAGCACTAAAACATACAGTTTTAGCACTCATTTACTGCGGCCGTTTTTGAGCGCGGGACTGTGCCTCTTCTCTTTTTTATAGATCAATGCACAAAAAGCATTTTTAATTATAGTCATTAAAGAAATCGGTACACAAAAAAATTGTACAAAAATAACGGTATGGTAATAGTTTATACCACGCGCAACGTATAAGATAATTTTTATCCCCCTGCTATTTTTTATATTATGTATATTTATGATAGAGCCGGAATCTAAATCGAAAAAAGGATCAGAATTAAAAACAGGGTCACGATTGGAACCGAAAGTATGATCAACATTGGCATTATAGTTGACAGGGTGATCGTTAAATATAAAATATTTATTACGTAATATATTGTATAATTAAATACCTATTCGCATTAAATTGATAGAATTTGGTCAAATCAATTCTACGTTAATCGTTTGTTATACTTTCATACGAATATTTTGTATGAGATTATCAGAGACCGTTATTGTAGAGTTAGCTTAGTCGCAGTCTAGTTTACTCAATCATTTTTTTTGAACTCGCTCAATCACAATCGAACTAGTATAGTGTCTGAAATCGACTGACTATGATAACAATCTCATTTTGCGCTACGTTACTTTTAGTGTGTTTTTAAATGGCAAATGAACATGTCAGCCACTAGAGAGTAAGTGATGATTGCCGTCCATAGACATCTGCGACTCTAGGTAAGTCAGTACAGTAACTATAACGTATAGCAAATGGTTTCTGCAAACAGGGTACTCTTAGGGTTTCAAGCCAAAACGGAAAAAAATGAAACCATTATAGTTTCGTCATGTCTGTCCGTCCGTTCATGTGTCACAGGCATTTTATTCAAAAACTACGAGATGCATATTGATTAAATTTATAGTGTACGTGTCTTGTATAAGCCGCTAATTAATTTGGTAGTTAAAAATATTTCTAGGGCGGCGAGGGGGGGGACATCAATGTGTAGCACATATTTTGACAGTTCTTTTAAAAATATTTTAAGGTTTCTAAGTAATTTTTCTGATTACGTGATTAATTTTGGAAATAATCCCTCCAAAAGTATTAGGAATTATCTCCCCTCTTTATTTTTTAAGCCGTATGTTCAAAAAATATGAAAAAATAACAAAGGTAACGCTTAATAAATACTTTCAACGAAAATTATTGTAGTATATCCGACATTGTCGTATATATACTGTTTTTGAGTTATTGCCAAAAAATTGTGCTTCTCAACAAAAGGATGTAAATGCCATGAAGATGCGCTCTTTTGCTGACGCACTGTAGTTTACACTAGTTCAATAGCAATAGTCGAATATCCACATGTTTTTCTGGTTATAGGCGACTAAAGTGTTTATAATTATTCTTTGCGGAAAACATGGAAAAGGTGTAACAACGTACTTTTTTCAACTGTAGTGCATTTATTTGTAATAACGGCTTCGGAACCCTATAATTAGCATTGTCCGACATGCTCTTGGCCGTTTTTTTTGTTTGAGTATGCTTTGTCTCCCGTACTTATGGTCAAAAATACAGATTAAATAAAATGTTTATTAATTAACTATCTTTTCTTTATTTATGGATATTTTCAAATAATTCTTGTATTGACGTTTTCCATAAAATATATATTGGCGCCATTTCTATGCATTCCACGACTTCCTTTAATTCAAAGTGCAATGCGACCGTGGGATCGTTTTTGGTAATGCAGTTACGAATGACTTAATGCAATAAGATCATCAATAGGTGCAATGCATTAACAAATATACATACAGCTAGATTTGTAAGTATCCGAGAATATAAAAACACCTCAATCTACAATCAGATCAAGGAAGGATGTGGCCTCGCATCAACACTGGCAAAACTTAACGTTGAAATTAAATCAATTATTTTAGTACATCATAATAATATGACACAAATTTCCTCATATATCTTAAATTTTCTGAACTTCTCTTAAAATGGATACCGAATAAACTACGCTTGTTTCAAATTCAACTTCTTCGGAAAAAAGTATGATTTCTACCTTGTTTAAACCACTCTCTTTGGACAGGTTTTCCTATTTATAACTATCGATCAGTGCGATGTGCTCAACAGGAAGTCCCTCGCACGAGCAAGTTAGTTTCTCTCGTGACGTCACACACGGGTCATTTGTTGGCCGTATGTGTTATGGTTGTCGAACCCGTTATACGAGTATCCGATGCCTTCTTTTTGTAGGACGATTTTTTAGGTTTAACCACAAACGTGGCCTGTAGATAAATCGGGTGAGACGTTAATTTTAGGTTCCATTTGTAACCCGTATCTTAACATAACAAAGTTTAATTTAATTGTAATCGGTCTGTCGTTTAAGCATATAGGTAGTTAATAATGTAATAAAGTAAAAAAAAATATATCAGTTTCAATTAAAAGTCTTTATCTTCCATTCTCTTGAATTCTTTTAGTAACAGAAAATAAATATTTATGGTTTAGGTTGAATGGGGTTATTAGTCTCACGTTAACCACGCTAGCAAGTAAGTTGTCATTGTTGACGTGAAATATCTTTGTTTTAAAATCGTGGAAAAAAAGAATACAGGATCAAGTTTCTCTAGCGAGTAATGAACGAATGTGTTACAATAGCTATACCATTTATATATATAAGTTATTAATCAAATCAATCAAAAGTTATTGATATATACACACACACACATATATATATATATATATATCAATAACTTTTGTCGGCTGCTTCATTCGCTTTTATTTTTTATATCGACCGATCACGCTGTCCGCCATGATAGCGATGTTGGTCTCGTTCGATTTTGATCCATGTGCCCCGCTCTTAGTTCTCTCGATATAGATATCGATTCTACGTTTGCAACGTTCACGCGAGCTAAGCCGCGAGCAAAAGCTAGTAACTTTACAAATTATAGCCTATGTCTTATTTTGACGAAGAAGCTCTATTATTGTGAAATTTCACCAAAATTAGTTTGCAAGGTTTTGTGTGAAAGCTTAACAAACATCCATACATACATCCTCACAAACATCAGTGTTTAGTCAGTAATTTCATCCCATACAAACATAATGCAAATAGACGGTAAAAGGTGTGCTCATTAGTATAGTGGCGTGTACTGATATCGATGCTAATATCGTCTTATTAGTTAAGGCTCACTGTTATGGATAATATTTAGGCTTCGTATATAAATATTTTTTTTCTTTGAGCGGACCGATCTATAAATATCGATGATTAAGCATTTGTATTTTATTATTTCTTTTTCTCTGTTTAGAATAGCAGAGTTGAGTGAATAGAGCAAATACAATTATTCTTTAATGAATTCTAAATATCGATCAGATGCGCTATAATGCCGATCTAAGATTGAAATTAAAATGATTTATTAGATAATTTGATACACTTAAAATCTAGTTTTTTTTTTCTGCAAAGTCTTACATAACTCTTTTATGTGTTACTACTGAATAGGCACGCAATGTTATAGTAGTGTCCTTTTATCCATTTCTCTAATCAATATTGATGATATTTTGCGAAAAACGGTATTATTATGTTATTTCTCAAGCAGAAAAGGATAAAAAAGATAGCTCAATATTATATTTCTAATAAATTGGGGGAGTTGCCCACGAAAATTGAAAAGAAAATACTATGCGAAATTACTTTAAAAAAAAGTTTGCTTCGTTCAATTTGCAAATTAATTAAATATTGTCTGAATCTATAGACGAGCTTCTAAATAACCGCATCCATTTTAACTTAATGGAAATAATGAAACGAACATCTACTTCTCTTATGTAAGGGCAGCTTTTATTAACGCAATCATCGCAAATCAATTGCAGGAAAACATAACGCGAGCGCACTGATTAATACATCGCCGGTTAACGTTCGTGCCGTCGTCTGTTATGTAAACAGTTTCATGATGCGCTTACGCATTGTTCGACGTTTTTACGACGTATTCATGCCTACGGCGTCTTGCGAAATCCCTATCAATGTATCGATCGCTATTTATTTTTATCGTTTCTCCTTCCATGAATAATTAAAATCTTGGATTTCGTAAAAATTTTACAAAACATGCAAGTGTTTATCTAGGCTAGGATAAGTTAGGACTCGGATACAACGGAAATGTAATTTGAATTATATTCAATTTAAGTCCAAATTGAAAGTTAAAAATACATACTATGGAAGCTTTAACTGACCGATAATCCTTTATTTTTTCAGTATTTTGAAGATATAGGAAATGACGAATATGAGTCGAATAAAGAAAACGAGTTGGCCCACAAACCTGAACATTTTTAACAGATATATGAAATATCGATAGAAGTTATGTGTGTCATTGTATTTTCTACGGAACTGTAATGATTATATTTTTAAAAATATTGAAGGGTTGGTGAGGCGAGCGGTTCGAGATATTGCGTTATAACTACATCTAGACGAGAGGTTTGGAAAGGCTACGAGACATGACATACTAGGTGACTTAAAATCTCGATGTTTTTGAAAAGTATTTTATATAAGAAAAGCAACAAAACGACGATAATTGGCGAATGTTAATAAGTTTAATTTTGTACTTCTAAAAGCGATCGACTTGCATTATACACGTCCAAAACTGTTTTGAAAAACAAAA
>BGZK01002090.1:0-80037 GCA_005406025.1 Eumeta japonica
TTTTAGTTTGATGTGCTTTAAAAGCGTGTTTTTCAGTTTTTTTAAACTATATTTTTTTTTAATGAAATAGTTAGCAGAGGGATGTCGCTAGCGATGAAGTTAGTAATATTCTTCTCCAAATGTCATCGCAGCCTTCCACCTCCCTCTTTCATTAAAACAATATTAAATGAAATAATGAACCCGATTTTTCGGTACCTTTGCTGCTCCTGCTACGTCATGGTCAAAACGTTAGCGGTGGGCGAGACAAAGGATATTGGACAGAGATAGTATAAAAGATAGATGAGATAGATTATTAGATGTATCTTAATGTTTTGTATTAACGAAATTCCGAAATGACGTTCAAGTTGAAAAATTGAGAACGACGACGGACTAGGTGCAAAATAATTTGGACTACGAGGTATCGGGCCTCGATACTAATTTATGCACACAATACATTGATTGCTATGCGAATGCTGACAGTACTGTGGTTGCATTATATTCTGGCCTCATTAATATCCCTCTGGATTGTTTTGACGAGTGGCAACACCATCTCGTCGACTTATCGACATCAAGACAAATTAAAGTATTAAGAAATCTCGGAACGGGACAGACTTGACCTTGTTGAATTTAACTCTAGAAAAAAATAATGTGCGTCCAAGGCTAAAAAAAAAACCTTTCTTCTTTGTTCAGAAGCACTCCTCACACCGAGTGGATCCTCGGCGTCGATGTATCGAAAAGCGTTCAGTTTCGAAGTCATGTAAATAGCAAACTAAAACTAGTTTCTAATAAGCTCGGAGTGCTTGATAAAACGCGACATTACTTCGAGCCGGGTCATCGTCTTCTACTTCATAAAACACAAATACAATAGTGCACTGTTGTTATCTCTAAGCTGGAGCAAATTTCAACTCTCGCTTGTAAACCGCATCCAACTTCAATATCCGGTCAGCTTGATCCGTTAGCTCAGCGAACAGATATTACGTTTCTAAGCATGCTTTATCACGTATAGTCCGTAGAGTGCTCTGAAGAATTTCTATTTTTGATGAGCTTTTGATCCTCTGGTTAGGAAAACCCTTTTATTTTCTTACAGAGAGTATAGTCTACATACAAACAAATAAATAAACATTTTTGCGTCTTTACAATATTAGTGTAGATTAAAATCCTTACGCCATGTTTATCTCCAAAATATAATACAATCGCATATACTACTCGCGATAATCCTTCATCATTAAAAATAAAACACATAATATTTGGTGGCCTTGTAATTAACATAAATATATGTCATTAACTAAAATAATTAATAAGATAAATACAATGTTTGACCAGTTTATCACAGTATAAATGTATTTAGTTTTACCAAATTTCAGCCACTCTCCAGTCGCTCTTTGGATGCTGTAAGATGGCTGCGTGGTTAGGATTCTTGTCCTTCTCAGTATTGGCCTTTGGTTTCTACGTCGCTGGTAAGATTTTTAATTCGCTTAATTCTTATCTGACTCAATATTTGCCTAAAATTCAGAGGAATGTGGCCTATATATGGATTATCGTCTACTTATGTGTTAATTGAAATTTACATGGCCATCTTTATTATTTTAATTAAAAACTGTGACAAGTCGTTTTAACAGTTATGTTGTAAGAACTAATATGAAAATCACATAAGTAAATACATAATCAACAAAGTTTTGTATCTACCCATACATATCTTTAAGTCCGTGTATCTACAAATGTCTAACTTTATTTTTTATTAATTAATCGTGTGTTCAGCTCTCAATGTATTTATCTCCAAATTGCACAAATGCTCAATAACGGATTAAATGGTTTCACTTGTTTATTAGCAATATAGTATATTTATTGTTTATGTAAATTATATGTGCCCCTTCCTAATTCCAATGATATTGAATGTCTCAGATGCGGCGCCAAAGAAGAGTTACGTGGGTGTGGTGGGTGGGGAGCCCGTACCCATAGAAGAATTTCCTTACCAAGTATCAGTAAGAATCATGGATCAGCACGTCTGCGGTGGGACTATCATCCATGAGCAGTTCATCCTCACTGCCGCTCACTGCTCGATTACGTAAATAATTTATTTTGCACAGCTTCGTAAAGAATATCGATTGAATTGTTTAACAAACCGCCATTTTATGAACACTTGTTATATTTTAAGGTTATTTTTGCAATTGCTGCAGTAGCCTTACAGCAGGGAAGGTGTCCATCAAATAATTGTTATTTGACTCAGTATTTTTAACCGACTTCAAAAAAAAGAGGAGGGTCGAAATTAAACTGTTTTTTTTTGTGCTTGTTACCTCAGAATTTTCGACTGAGAGAAACCGACTTTGACGATTCTTTTTTTATTTGAAAGCTAGTGTTTCCCATGTCATCCTATTTCAATTTGGTCCAGTTCTCATAATGGCATTCATGAGAAAACCATATACATCTCAAATTTGCATTAGGATGTGCGCGGCAAATTGACGAATAACTCAATATCACGCCAACCGATTTCGATGATTCTTTCTTTATTGAAAAGGATGTATTTCAAGAGTAATTTGTTTAGAGTTTGGTTAGGTTCTGATTATGGGATCCATGACAAAGTATCGGAACTCTTCAATTCTTAGGAGCAAATTAACGATACTCGGCCGAACTTTTTATAGGTTATCTGGATATTTGAGTCACCTACCGCAACGTCGTTATGGTTAAGTAATTGTCGTAGTCGAATATGATGATCAATGGACCTCCTTAACGGCTTACAGTAAGGGTGCGATTTATTAGCAGCACGTTTAGTAGATCTTATTCAAACAAATTAGTTAGTGTACTTCAGATTCACTAAAAATCACAAAATAAACAACAATTTTAACAAAAAAAACCTACTTCAAAACCAAACCTATGCCAAAACAAATTAATATACATTAAAAAATAAATAAAAAAAAAGTAATTGTAACTACATTATATTATAATATTACGATAATATAATGTAGTTACAATTATTGTTATTTTTGGAGTCGGTGTCAGCCGAAAAAACACTACAATATACCTAGCAAAAGACATCGACTCCAAAAATAACAATAATTGGAACTACGTTATATTATAGTAATAATTTGTTTGACTTTTAAATAGTCTAATATTTTAAATTTAATTTTACTTAGGAGAACTCTAAAAAATGTTTTGATCATTGTTTGTTATTCATAGATATGTGTTGAGTTCTATTTGAAGTGGGTAGGTACCCACCTACTTTCTTTCGTAAACACATAGATCGTACCTACACATTGATGAGCAGAAACAGTAAGTTGATTATTAAGTTGTAGAATATTACGCAATTATTTTTTTTTTTTAATGTATATTAATTTGTTTTGGTATAGGCTTTGTTTTGAAGTCGGTTTTTTTATTGATAAAAATGTTTGTTTTTTAGGTAATAAAAAGCTTTGCAAAAGTTTTTCCAACAGAAAGTACTTAAAAATATTAGGTAATTATTAAGTCCGATTATCTTCACAACTTGACAATTTAGGATAATAGATGATGTATAATTTTTTTGTTTTGTCTATGTACCCCAACCCAATCCTATAAGTTACATTGTGAGACACAATTTTTAAAATAAAACGGTGCATAGAAACTGTCAGCGTCAATTAAAAAATTTAAAATCCCAACATGAGAAACTCCGAAAGTTGTGCTAAACGAATAAAATATACCACAGATATACAATTTTTATTAATATTTAAAGAAAATTTTCATCGGCTTATGCCCAAAGTATCATTCTTGTCGACCAGTTTTCAAAACAAATTTTCCAGTCCAAATTAAATAGTTTTTTTCTTCTTCTTTTCAAATGCGGGTGATGAAAAATGTTTTCTCTTAAGTTAATTTTTTTTTAAATTTTATGCACCATAATGTCACACACGACCAAATTAGTGCTGTGTAACTAGTATAGGTGACTTATAAGTCTGACTGGTGGTCTGTCCACAATGGCCCTTACGTTGAACACCGTGAGCACTGAAGCATTGTCGTTGAGTAGCAGTAGCCCATGGAGGGGTTAGACGCTTGTTGCTTACAGCAACTTTCGACAAAATACTGAATATTTAATCTGTAAATGATATCGTAATTTACATAATAACGTTATTATTAAAAAAAAACTGGCTAAGAGAATGTCGGACTATGCAATTATAGGGTTCCGAAGCGATTATTTCAAAGAAATGCACTCTACAGATGAAAAAAGTAAGTTGTTACACTTTTTCCATGTTTCCCGCACAGAATAATTATAAGCACTTTAGTCGCCTATAACTACAAAAACAAATAGGTACATCGACTATTATTATTAAACTAGTGTAAACTAAATAACATTAGCAAAAGAGCGTATCTTCATGGCACTTGCCTCCTTTTGTGGAGAAGCTAATTTTCGGCAATAACTCAAAAACAGTACATCACATATTGTTGAAAATAATTTTCGTTGAAAATATTTAATAAGTGTTGTGGCCCTTGTAATTTCTTTTCATATTTTCTGGACATATGGTTTAGAAAATAGAGGGGGAGGGGACAATTTCTGCTACTTTCGGAAAGAATATTTCCAAAAATATTAAATTTATCAAAAAAATTAGTTAGAAACCTTAAAGTGTTTTGAAAAGAGCTGTCGCGATATGTGCCAAACGTTGATGTTTACGACATCTATACTCCGAATTTCTTTAATATACATTTTGTAGTTTTTGAGTAAATTGCCTGTGACGTACAGACGAACATGACGAAACTATAAGCGTTCCGTTTATGCCATTTTGGCTTGGAATTCTAAAAAAATAAAATATGTGCTTAATATTAAAATACTTGCTGTTCTTTTGTAATTCTGGAAAATGCCGAGTGTTAAGAATCAAGTGCCATTGCCCCGTACACACAAATACACTAAATTACCACTCAATTTCAGAGGCCCAAGTATGTACTCCATTCGCGTGGGCACAGCAAATCTGGAGGAAGGTGGCAAAAGCTATGATGTCGAGAGCATCATCGACCATCACCTATACGACCACAGCGGCGACTACGATTTGAGTATCATGAAACTGAAAGACAAACTGGAGCTAAGCGATAAAGTGGCGATCGCGAAGTTGTCTACGATGAAAAAGCGTTTCAGTAAGGGTACCGTTTTCAATATCACAGGGTGGGGTGACACCCAGGTAAATATAATCTCCGGCATTGCGTTAACAATAAATTAGAAACTTATTGTTCCATATTTGATGCCCATAACAGAAATATTTGCTCTTCGACTTCGTGTCCGACAAATCAATACTTATAGACTTATATATCGAAAATTCTTGTTTGATAAACACATTGTGGTTAACGACCATGATATATATATATTTATTAACGCCTGAGAGGTCATATTTAGCATCAATGTCAAAATTCAAACCGACGGAGATACATCACTGCAAAAAATGAAAAGCAAAATATCTCTTTTTTATTTGGTAGATCCTTTTGTCCTTGAATCCTAGCTAAAACCCTGTCAGTAGCTGTTCAGAATTACCATTTAATGTATCTACAAGTTTCGACTTGGATGTATCTCTTTGGCCTCATCAGTGCAGTTCGAGATACATCTTACTGCAGGCTGATGGAATGTTTAAATGGCTAAAGATTAGAAAACTCGACGGAATTAAATATAGATATTGGAATGAACGACCGTGATTTAGGTATAAAATATTTTTGTTAAAGCCCAAGCCCAAGCCCTCAGCATCAATGTTAAAATTGAAAACCTATGGAGATGCCATCAATGCAAAAAAAACATGTCTCTATATTACTAGGAAGATATCTACCATCTATCCTTGAATTTTAGCTAAAATGGGGGCAGAAGCGGTTAAATTTTAACCAGTTTCGAACTAGATGTACCTCTTTAGTCTTATCAGTGCAGTTCGAGACACACCCTACTATAGACTGGTGGAATGTATAAATGGCTTATAAGATCAGACAATTCGGCAGAATTAAATATACACATTGAAGTTGTGATTTAAACATAAGTTATTTTCATTATTAATGTTTAGTTAAAATTAGTTCTAGTTTAATATCATGATTAGATAAATTTGGAACCTTTTACCAGCCGGGACCTCAAAATTCGAATTGTTTGATTTTAATGTACCCATCCGGTCAGAGGAGCAATCGCTGGGGCTTACCTTACACGGCCAGCGTCCTTCATTCTTTATGTCATAGCAAAACAAACCATCGATTTAGGGTGAAAAATAGTGTAGACATTAGGGCACATGATGTTAGTAGTATGCTGATGAAAACGTAACAGAACCAAATTGAGAAATAGTCACATAAAAAGAATATATTATTTTCCTACTCAGACGAGTCGGAAAATAAGAAGCAACGCTGAGATGAATATTCTTTTAATCGAGTTTTTCTAAGGCAAACACCTATATACTTAAACTTAAAAGACAAACTATTACCAAAGTACAAATTTAGTTAGCGAGGTACCACTGTATAAATTTATACATTATTTTCAACATGTCGTTTTTTAGTATAGCGGTGCCATCTCCACAGTTCTCCTACTCTCTGAAGTGCCTTTGGTCGATCAAAAAACATGCGAAAATGACTACGAAGGTATAACAGACGTGAACAGTCATATGTTCTGCGCCGGCGCCGATGGACATGACGCTTGCCAGGTATAAAATTTACAGTTATAAACAACAAAAGCGAAACGAACGTTTACTTTGGATTCTATTTGTAAAGAAAACGCGGAGGCTGGGCTGGTTCAATTTTTTTTTAATATGTTTGTTTTTAGGGCGACAGTGGCGGCCCTCTGAGCTTGAACGGCGAAGTGGTAGGTGTGGTGTCGCGAGGAAAATACTGCGCACGTAAAGAGTACCCCACCATTTACACGAAGGTCTCGAAATTCCAAGGGTGGATCAAAAAGATCATCAACCGAAATCTTTAAAAAGTTAATAAATATAAAATACGAGAGTGTAATTAATTATTTTTTTGCTGACGTTCTAGAGTTTTCATTGCCACTTTATTAAATATTTCATTCATAATAGAAAGACAGTGATACTTACACACAGATTATAAAATTCCATGTGCAATTATCAAACCACACGATTTTTTTAGGTTTTCAAGTCCCCACTCCGGTGTTTGTCACAGACGTTTATTTGACATAACATTTATTTGATCCTAAAAGCACCTCCGAAAATTATTTATATATGATAATCGAGATTTCTGAAAATTTATAAAAGGCAACACCATATGTACAACGAGTAAGTTTTTCATTACAGTTGAAGCTTAAAGTTTTAATGTTTTAAACTTGAACGTGTGACGTCACAAAGCCTATGAATTATCCCTGTATTGTCACACAATCTGACGCTTTGTTGACTCCCTCATAATCCCTTAAAGTATGAAGTAGTTTATGGATGACTCCTAGTAAGATAGTACATTGTAGACCCCTCCTTTTGAATGCTTTGGCCTATTTTTTAACCCCAACCCAAAGAGAGGGGTGTTATAAGTTTGACACGTGTATCTATGTGTCTGCTTATGACATCATAGCTCCTAAATGGCTGAACCGATTTCGATTGCATTTTTATTTTGTTTAAATGATGACTTAGTTCTTAGGCATGATTCAAGAAAATCTGCAGTTCAGCCGTTTGAATATTGTTGCGTTCTTTTCAAGTTGATGAATGGGTGTAAGTATCTTCTACAGGTCTAATCGAATCAAAATTCGTTATTCTGTTACATGAATGACATTAGAACACAGTAACTTGGAACTAATGCTGCAGCATTAGCTGGAATTTGCAGGCTATCCAATTTCCCCACCGACATACAACTTATTATGTTTACGCTCATTGGAATGGTCTCAATGCATGTGATAGTAGATAGACAGACTAGCTTCTGCGCGGGTTCCAACCAGGGACGTAAAATGGATTCCTTTACATTATGCATCGAGCGATCGCGATCTCAGTTATGATCCCGATCTTTATTCCACTCTCGATTCTCATCCCGATCCTGTTCTTGATGTGAATTTGTCTCATTCTCGATTCTGATCGCAGTCCCACTTTTGATTCTGAACCCGGTCTCGATCTAAGTTGATTCCGATTCTGGTCCCTTGGTCCTTTCCCTTTCTTCCTCTGGTCCCTTAACGTTCCGAAGCTGAATATAATAAGATAGAGTGGTGTACGGTACGGAAAATGGACTACGAACATGAGAGATGGTTTGAAGGAATTAAGTTAATTACTACTTGGTAAGATAGAATGGGATACGGTATATGGAATGTGTTATATCCTACTACAAAATTGGTCGTAAATCGACTTTTTTACAATAGTCCCTTGCAAGTAGTAGACAGTTGTCGATGTGTCATAATGTATACTAGTAATACTTTTGACGTGGTCTAACTGTACCACTAAAAGAAAAAAAAATACGTATTGACCCTAGTAATAGGAATATTTTGATCAAGCTTCGTCATGTTCGACGATCGCTATCCCCAGTCTGCATATCCTGGTAGGCAGACAGAACAAGCAACTGAAGATTTTTTCAGCCTCGAGATCAGCTCTGTTAATATCCGGCTCCAAAAGGGAAAAGGCCCCAGAGCAAAGGTACCAGGCCCTGTGGTTGGTGGGACGACATATTCTATCGGTGTATGCCTGGAAGGGAGCGCACGAGCCTCAGCACCGAGGCCGAAAAATTCATGTTACCCCGATACCAATCAAGGTCGTACATATTAAATTTAGTTCATCTGTTATGTCGTCTTAAGACAAATCACATAAGTTAAGGGACAGGTCGGAGGATGTAGCGAAATTCTATCGCGGTTGTCATTGTCTGTCCAGTTTGTGCATATACAATTATACATATTGTGATGAAAGAATAATAGAATGGACATGCGACCCTGCGTAGTATGTGCGGTATGTCTTTGAAGGACAGATAATATAGAATATTAAAGCATGGTGGTTTAGACTGGAAATGTAATGCTAACTTAAATGATGGCACATTAGAGATGGGTCGAATTTGAAACACCCAAAACCGACGAGCTTCCATGGAAAAAATTATTTGTATCAGTGAAATAAGGAAGATATTAAAAAATCGTTGTATTTGCTGATCTGTGTGGTCTCTGCTTTCCCTTCGGCGGATTAGGCGTAACTTTATAAACAATAAAACAAATAAATAAAACAATACGAGCTTAGATTAACATCGATAGACCGTGTTTATCTCAAAAAGTTATACAGTCACATGGATTATACGCGATAACCGTTCATTATTATAAAAACACATTAGATACTGTATCGTACGCCTTTAATTAACATAAACCTATGTCCTTAATTACGTAATTAATATGATAAATTAAATTTTTGATCACTTTTTCGGAGTATAAATTTACCAGCTTTAGAAAATTTCGATCACTCTACAGTTATTTTTTGTACTCTATAAAATGGCTGTGTGGCTAGAAAACTTGTTTTTCTCAGTGCTAGCTTTTTGGTTTTACTTCGCATGTAAGTTTTTTGTTTGATAAAATCCTATCTTGCTGATTATATTTGCGCAAACGCATATAAATATGCCTGTATATCAGCTAGCTTTAAAATAATCATTAGCCGGGGATCACATATCTTTAACGTTAACTTTTTTATACGTATTCCAAAATTATCGTGTTATTTGTAATAAGTTCAGCTAAATTTGAATTATTTCACCTCACGTAATATAAGTAATTTATTTTTCAATTAAAGCATTATCATTATACATGTAAAATTTTAAATGATGTACACTTGAGAGCTTAAAAATGAGTAATACCACCTTTTTAAATGTTAATAACCGTTTCAAGACTTTGATAAGGAAGCTCATGAAAAGCTAACAAAAGAACAATATTTTATGATAGCAAACATCAATTTCTGATCTTAGTGAAGTAATGGAAATTAATGGTTAAATTTTATTCGTCTAAGGAACGAGTTTAAAATATTTACAAAAAATCTTCCAGTAATTATATTAAACACAAATTAAACAACTTAATTAAATTACATGTTAAATAAATTAATAACAAAATAAATAAAGATTGAATTCAGATTACAAATATGACCCCAACGGCCCGGTCTTGTTTGGTTCTAATTACACCAACAGTATGGGCGGATTTAGATGGCTACAAGTATAGTTTAGAACAGCTAAAACTCAGAACTAGGGTCACGACCTTTATCCCTGAACCTTCGACCCAAATCCCTTACGAAGGACTTTGCCTCATTGTCCCAAGAGCGCTATTTAGAGAGCTATTTCAAAATCGACTGTAATAAATTAGCTTACAAGGATGAAGAGAAAAGAAAAAAAACCGTAAATGTCTGCTTGCGGACAGAACAATGTCCTTATGAACCCTAATATGTGCGTAATAAAGTTTTGTTTATTTCTCTTGACATTTCCTCTCGCCCGTGTATAAACGTGACCGATTTATTCAAATATTGCTTGCCATACAGTTTATATTGTATTTGTACCAATAATCTGCAAAAAAGAGCAGATGCACAGTCCCGCGCTCAAAAACGGTCGCAGTAAATGAGTGCTAAAACAGACAGTTTAGCACTCATTGCATTCGATGCAGTTTCGTCGCACTATTCGTTACGGCGTCGGAGTGTTCTGTTAAAAACAAAAATAACACGTCAAAATCTATGAAAAAGGATGGTATTTCTAATTTTCGATAAGCAAAATTTAGTTTATTCATAATAGATGCTCAATTACGTATAATGATGAGTATTCAATGTGGATTTTGTATTCTTCATTAGAAGTACCATCAAAAGCAGATATAAACCGACTTAAAAGAAATGGATCTAAGCAACACGTGTCACGTATTTCTTGCATTGTCTTATTATTTTGTCACTTAACAATAGAAATTCTGTTCTTAGACTAATGTTATTAATATTATTTGTTTTATATTCATACAAATCTTAAAATTACCTCTAAAGAAAAATCATACAATAGATTAAACCCATTCCATAAAAAGTATGTTTATTATATTTTAATTTGTTTTTTAGCAAATTATGTACAAATACCATATTCATCAAAAATATGATAATGTTTATTGAATGGTCACCTTATTCCTTTATATAAATAATGATAAAGTTTTATATTACTATAATTTATACACTTTAGAAATTATCAAGTTCTTTCATGTATATTTTTACCGACGTAATGAAATTAACGATTCATATTAATTTTACTCTTAGGTGATTACTGCATTAAGGTTTATTATGAAGAGAAATATACTATAATTCTTTTTATACTTTCAACCAAAAAACAATAACAAAGATATAAACTAATATTATACGACTCCATTGATGCCTTGTTTTAGAACAGCACATGTAAATTGTAAAAAATAGGACTTATTGTCTTCCAGTAACAAAATGATCCTTACTTGTTCTCCTTGTATTTAAAAATAAACCTTATATTATGACATTTCGATTGAAATTTCAGATGATAAATAATGCTCCTTCCCTTTTTTTCCTTAGCACTGCAAAATTATACCGTAAAATGTGATACAGAGACATCAAATACACTTTAAGCCATTTTTCGCCATGAATATAATATGCGACTATGCATCTACTCTTCTTTATACATCTTCGATTTATCCTTAGTATTTATCATTAATTTTAACAAACACTCAATAGAGGTATAATTGACTTCATCAACTTGAGAGTAATTTCGCTTGTAGCCTAACTTTTTTTTTTGTATTTCTGCCCGTGCGAAAGGCAAGGAGGGGCAAAAATCCATTAAGGACATAACTAAAACAAACCGTTTTTGAACTCCATTGACATTTCTTGCCACAGATTCAGCACCAAAGGAGAATTACGTGGGTGTGGTAGGTGGGGAGCCCGTACCTATAGAAGAATTTCCTTACCAAGTGGCAATAAAGGTCGAGAATCAGTATCACTGTACTGGTACTATCATCCATGAGCAGTTCGTGCACCATAAAGTAAAACAAAGAGTTATTGTAATGCTAATATTTTCTTTTGCTTATTATTTTTATAACGAAATACGTCACTGATCACACGACGTTACTGAACACAAATATAATATTTTTAATATAAGTCTAAAAAAACCAATGAAATACATTTTTGAAAGTTAACGGTTTTTTTTTATTATTTCACAGACAAGCTTTATTCTTAAATTTATATAGAAGTCAATTAGATAAAACATACATTTTTAAAGATTGGAATCAATGTTCAATATTTAAATACCTGTTCTGATTGTAAATTTATAAATTGGTTGTTTAATTATATAAAATAATTAGATTTGTTTATCTTATAATTATAAGTAAATACTTACAAATATTATTCAGACACGGCCCTAGTTTAAGCTTATTTTATCGTTTTAATAAATATTAAAACAGTTGCGTTTTATTGTTCAAGACAGCCGTAATAGATACTTGTAATGAATACTTACATAGAGAATTGTGTAAATAAATGATATAATGATAGTATTTTTATTGACCTACAACGGATTATTAGGCATATGTCTAGCCAGCACAATTAAAATAGCACTAGACGCTATTTCCCGCACTAATTTTATCATATAGTAGTAAAGCGGGGGAGGGGGCCATATAAACAGCCAATCCGAGAAAATCGGCATTTTTATTTGAAAATAGGTTTGTACATTCGATTAGATGAGTACTGTATGTATAAAATTGATATATACTTTTTTTTAAATAAAAGACAACGGGGGAGCGGGGTTTTGTTTAATCGTTGAAAAATCGTTACAGGCCGTTAAAAAGCGGGGATATCGGGAAACGTGTATGGACAATTGCAATCTAAATATAGGATAAGTCGCGATTCGCGATTTTGATTTCTGTTTAAAATTAAACGAAACTCTACTCCTCGGTCAGCAAGTAACTTATCAATAGTTTTTCATTGAAACTTTGCTGGCTGAAGATCCTGCTTGTCGGTTGCAAACCAGCGCACAAGTGTACCCGGTCCCGTACAAGATTCAAACAGCCTCGCCTTATATACAATCAACTCGTTAAATTAAAATTAATTTTCAGGCGTTTATCCTCGTATACAGTTGTCGTTGGCACCGCAGACATTGAAGAAGGCGGCAAAGTCTACTACATTGAGAGGTTCATAAACCATCACAAGAACGACTACATGGGCGACTACGATTTGGGTATCATAAAACTGAAGGATAGACTGGAGACTAGTGATAAAGTGGCGATCGCCAAGTTGTCGACGGTGAAAAAGGGTTTCAAGAAGGGTACCGTTTTCAATATCACAGGGTGGGGTGCTACTAAGGTAAATAAAAAGACTAACACGTTGCTTCTGGTGTATTTTTTCGTAACATTTTTAGGGATCGAACAAGAATGCGAATCAACAGAGAGACCTACTCTCTGTTCATGGACACTCCCAATCCAGAGCCACCAGCGCTATGCCGATGTCTTGAGTAGGAACAGGATATTTCATGGCGAGGGAAGTGGGTTGATGGAGGCCGGAGTGTAGTGATGAAGGGGAGTGGATCGTCGGAACTCTCACTCACTAGACGAAACGAAACAATGCACGCTGTTACATCATGTTGTGAGAGTGTGAGTCATTTAGTAATATGATGTATTCAATGGGTCATTTAGAGTGCACTGCATCGGGATCTGTAGTCCACATGGGTGTACCACACAGATCAATTCTTAGCCACTTTCTTTTTTTATTCTACAAAAATGACTTAACTAGCCTTGTTAAGGATGTTCACGAAATAGTACTGTTTGCTGATAATTAATATTTCATAGTTACTCACAGTCAAAAGACAATAGCCCACTTATGATGATGTGAACAATGCTATTTCTAAGGTAGAGAAATGGTTTACTGCAAATAACCTACTTCTTAATGAAATGAAAAATGTATTAGATTCTCACTTCCGAATGTAAGACATGGATCCGGAATACATGGTAACAAAGAATTGGAGTTTGTTAATACCGCCGTATTCCTGGGAATTGCTTTAGATAACAGGCTTCAATGGGGTCCTCACATCAGTAAGTGGGCGAAAAGCTTAGCTCTGCCGTTTCTACAGTCAAAAACATAAGAAATTTATCAGACGTTGAAACTGCTAAATTAGTTTATTTTGGCTGTTTCCACGGCCTGATGTCATATGGCATCTTGCTCTGGGGAAACGCCGCGGATGTTCATAGATTTTTGTGTTGCAGAAGTGGGCCGTTCGCGCGATTTACAAGCTCGGACCTCGTGCCTGTCTTAGAAATAAGTTTAAGGAACTTAACCCTAAGGATCCTAACCCTGGCATCTCAATTCATTTATGAAAATTTATTATATGTAAAAACATTTTAGAAATGTTCAAAAGAAATAGTAAACGACATAAACTAAATACCAGCAATAAAAATAAACTGATTTCACATGTTAGTCGAATAAGTAAAGTCACAAATTCATTTAGAGGGCTCTGTGTGCGCATATTCAATAAGGTTCCTGTGGATATACAAGATTTATCCCTATATAAATTTAAGAGTGTTATTAAATAATCAATAAGTAAAAAAGGTTATTACACAATTACTGAATATTTAGAAGACAAATATCCATGAGCATAAGCGGCTCGACTTCTCACCGGGCTGTTTAGTTTATTAATGGTTTTGTGTTTGTTTTGGCTATGTAAAATAAATTAGAAAAGAGCTACCCTTAAGTTTCTTGCTCGTTCTTTTTGAGGGAAAACTGCCTTCCGAACGAGCGGGAAAGTGTAAATTCGCAAAAAATTATGACGTATTTCAAGTGTTATTTTGTAACTTATGGTATAAAAATATTTTGATTTTAGCAATAATATTTTATATAGTCATTGCTATATTCATTAATTAGACTTTTTCTGGTGTCGTTACGTGAATGTAATAATATTTTAAAAGAATGTTTTATGTAATATACTCTGTTATTTAAGCTTTTATTTGCAAACGCATAAAATGTAGCAAAGCGGCTTCTATCGTTAGAGTTACTGGAAATGTATTTAACCATAGTTTTTCGAGCGTCTCTCAATTTTAATTTGATTGTCTCTATCGATTCAGTGTGTAAAATGTTCTGCTCGATCCAGTGGCGTAGCTAGGTAACCAAGGGCCCTGGGGCAAATCAAAAAATGGGGCCCCACTGCTTTCTAAACTGATTAGGTTTTATCATGTAAAAATATTAAATATACAAATACACAAAAAATGCTAAGCTTCTTTATCATCAGCTCTTTTTTTGTGCACTGCAGGGCAGGCAATAAAAATATTAAACAGTAACAGCATAAATTACAATTAATATTTGGTGTAGGTATTGGGTAATAAAACGAAATAGAAAAGATTTAAGAGTTTATTATATAAAGGTCGGACCTACCAACTGACTAAATGACAATTATATTTACAATCTTTTCCTAGCTTTAGTTGGCGCAAAAGTATCAATGACTTCGTTTAAATCCAGGCTTGATGCGGTTTTGTTTTCATTGCTATTAGCGATAAATGTTGGAGTCGAGTTTGGCCAATACTATTTCTTAAATGATTTTTTATTATTTTTAAATTGCTAAATGACGTTTCAGCTGCTGCAGAAGTAACAGGAATTGTAAAGAATAATAATATTGCTGTAAATACTTCCGTTAGGTCGCATTCTAGCACTCCATATTTGCTCATTATTTCCTTACATAATTGGTGAACAGTCCATGTTTGAGTTAATTGAGGTAAAACTAGGTGGTAAATATTAATAAATTGAAGTGAAAAATTTGGGCCTATTATATCTGAATATTTTCTTTGGAATTCGTCACACTTTTGTAATAAAGTTGTTTCGTCAACATGTAATAAAAATGTAGGTGTTAGAAAATCAAATATATGACACACTGCACTCATACCTGTAAAACGTGTATTTAGTTGAGCTATTAATGTGTCTAGTACATTATTGAAAATCTCAACTTTAAATATTTCTTCTCTGTTTGGAAATCGGTGATCAGCAGCTAATTCATCAAAATGCTTTTTAACTTTCCTTTGCCTTTTTTCTTGAAAATGGGTATCTATACCATATTTTCTTGCAGTTTCACAGGCTTTGCACTTGAATAATTCGAAATCATTTCTATAAATTTGCAACTTTCCTTTCGTTTCTGCTAAAGCTTTACTTGCCTCGCCCAAATTGATGTCGCATTTTTGTAAAGTTTTGGATGCATAATTGATGTCGTTCAATACACTGTGCATAAATTCACAAAGCAACACGAACTCAAAATTTAGCATTTTATTACTCTCTGCTTCGTTATGCTCATCTTTATTAGGACTCTTTAGAACTATTGATGATAATGCTTTGATAATATCAAAAAAACGAAGTTTTATTGCAGATATCGTAGTGACCCTACTAGACCATCTAGTCTGATTTATTTTTTTTAAAGTGGTGTCCGATTCGCCAGTGAATTTTGACAATAGATCCCAACGTTTGATGCTGTTTCCGAAAAAGTTATACAAATTCTGCAACGTGGCAAAAAAAATCTGTATTTCCACAAAGCTGCTAACGGCACCATTTATCACCAAATTTAAATTATGAGTGGCACAATGTACGTACTCCGCGTTAGTCTGGATATCCTTAATATATTTTTGTACACCATTATACACACCACTCATCACGCTGGCTCCATCATAGCCTTGCCCCACACATTTTATTTAATCAATATTTTTGTCGATAAATAATGTAGTTACTTGGTTTACTAAATCTGCTGCGTCATGTTTGATAGCTGCATAAACGCCTAGAAACACTTCTTTTACTTCTACTTCAATTAGCTGTCCATTTTCCGATCTGGTTATTACTGCATACCTCACAACAATGCTTAGCTGATCTACCTTCGATATGTCCTGTGTCGTATCCATTATGATGGCGAAAAACGGTGACGCCCTAATTTGTTCTAGTAGATGGGTTTCGAGTTTGGTCCCCAAGCTCTCAATCATTTCATTCTGAATTGTTGTACTCAAATATCTTGTAGATCCTAAAAACATAAAAAACACAATTTCAAAAAAGTCCTGATATTAAACAGTTAATAATTATAAACAAAATAAAATAATAAAAAACATAGAAATAATAATTATTACCTTTGGGCATATCCAAAACTTGCCACAAAATGTGATCATATAGGGCGACAAGCTCTACAAAGGACAGAAAATTTCCATGATATCCTTCCTGACTTAAGTCTTCTCGATGTCCTCTCAAAGCCAAAGAACTCTTTGCTAGGGTAAGTATGATATCGAATAACCTTTGAAGAACCATTTTCCAAAATGATGCTTCTTTGCGAATTTCATTTTCAAGTCCCTTGTCGATAGTATTAGTATCATTTTTTTCCAAAATTCATACACAGCACATGCTTCTGAATGGTCACTCGAGAAACTGTGTTGTTTAATTCTTTCTGATAAATGCTTCCAATCCCAAATTCCCATACACCAAACATTATTCCTATGTGAAGCAAATAACCAGCAGGGCTGACAATAGGCAGCGTCTAGTATTTTCGAATAACACAACCAAAAATGATTAACTGGCCCATATTTAGAACTTGAAACGTAGTACAATTTTGAAAAATGTCTATTATTCTGGTTGATGTTTGTTGGACAAGGTCCTGAAGGATGTAAAGGCCCCATATCAAGAATTTGATGTTTTTCGTTATCACTTAATATTTTATTCGTGAAGTTTCCCAAGTCATAAGAAGATTTATCGTACATATTTCCAAAAAAGTAGAGGTCTGTGGTTCTTCCAAATCCTCCGCTCTTATGCGTGCCATGTAAACATCATCCACGTTCACATGATGGGCGGCGGAGGTATCTCCAACTGCAATAATTGTCGAATCTTCTTCAGTAGGCTTCTCAACCAACACTACAGTTACCACATTTTTGAGTCACTGTCAGTAGAAATATTTTGTCCAGAAGTACTTGAAGGCTGACTAAAAACTTACCAATTTTGGGCAATTTTGCTTAATATCTTTTCTTTCTTGGCGTTGTTTGCTTTAAATGCACCACTGGGTTTCTTCTTATTGTCCATAATTTTAGTTTTCTAATTTACTTGCACAATACAATATTAGATTGTGCTCAGTAGGTACCTACTGTTCACTGACGACGTTAAAACTAAAAGAAAAGAGAAACGTAATGATACGCTACAAGGTAATCCCCGGCAAACATTTTATTGCCGCTAGTGTTACGGCATTTAACGGTGGTAAAATCAAATAAAATTGAACCACTATATTGACCAGATACAGCATTAATTTTTTAACCGGTCGCGAAAAAAAGATCTTAACTCGAATTCACAATAAAACGCACATCGATGAATAATAAAACGAACATATCGCTATCCGTCAAATTGACAACACTGCCAACCCACAGAAAGGATTTTGGAGAATTTCCTAGATATAACTTTCGAATTTCTCTCAACTGAGTTGTCATGATTAAAGTCGGATTGCAACCTGCCATATTTATTTTGAAAATGGGAGAAATTTACAAAAGTTCAGTTCGATCGAGATTTCTGGTAAGGATTCGAGGGCCCCCTGAGCTTGAGGGCCCCGGGGCACTGCCCCGCCTAGCCCCTAGGTAGCTACGCCACTGGCTCGATCTGTAATAATGGTATTTAGTATCAATTTAAAAACAAATGTAATCGTATTTATGTAACAAAAAACAAAAGAAATATTTTTCTAATATTAAAATACCTATGAAACTTATAAAGTGTCAACTGTCAGTATGCGTACAAGGGGCGGGTGGACAATCAGTTTCTAGCTTCATGAAAATATCTAATAGTTAATATAACTTTTTTTGACAACTACATCGTAAGCAATTACATTTTTCTGTGTTCGGATAGTCATGACGGCCATTTTGATCTCACGACTATTGTTGTTCGAAGCAATAAAACTGGAATATTACACCTAGCTCTTGTAGCTTATTTTCAAATTCAAATGAAAACAACTGGTTTTCATATCGCACTTGCTCGCCAAACTGTTAAATGATTGAATTTAGTATTTAGCATAAAAAAACGAACATTTCATCTATGCAATAAGTCATATATTATCATCGCCTTTTATTTTAAACATGTTTTTAGTATGGAGGTCCGGGATCCAAGGTCCTCCTGCGCTCTGAAGTGCCTTTGGTAGACCAGGAGACATGCCAAAATGACTACGAAAATGTTATCGACATGAATGATCGCATATTCTGCGCCGGCGCAGACGGACATGATGCTTGGCAGGTATGAAATTAGCATTTCATAGATTAGTATTAAATTCGTTAAAAGTTTCGTGCATTAAAATTGCTTAGCACACGACAAAAAGGAATCTTCTAGTACATGGCCTCCCCATGAGCAGTGCCATGTCCAGTGTGTTATTTCCAGCATGGTACAGCCTCAGTGGACCATTCATATTAATTTCTTAAAAGCTCTCATGATTGTAGGCTATTGGTTGCGAATGAGTTCACAATATTCTCCTTTCTCACGTGACCCGATCTATTCATTTGCAGGTTTACATTCCTTGAGGTTCATCAATGTGGAATCATTTTATCCAGAAGTATCTCCCAATCTTTGAGACGGCTGTAGTTTTTTGGAGAGTTGTGTATTTATCTATCCTAACTGTAATCAACTCATCGTTTTCCATCTGGATTTTTATTGCTGTACCTTCAATCCTTCTATCATAATCTCCTGCATATATACACGGGATAGCGAACTAAACGAGATTTATAATCTCGTCCAATTCGCTAATATATTTAGTGTTTATAATATATTTATAATTTCATATATAAAGTATACATGAATAGTAATATTTTAATTGTTAACGGGCTGTTATTGAGGTGCGGGTAGTGAGACATTTAGACTCGAAGCGTGAGCCGAGATTTTTTTTACAAATATAAAGAGAATAAATCATACCTTATGATTGCTAAATTAGTAAAATCAGTGCCTGTCGAATTATTGGGCAAAGGGGCGCTTCAGGTAGTGTCCGAAGTACTGATTTGTGTATGAGTTTACCAACTACGAAGACGAGGTATATGATATTTAGTTCTAAGTTAATTCGCCCAACAAAATAACATAACGTTCAAAATTTGCACCACGAAACGTGGCTTCTTAAACAGTATATTTTATTCCAATCAATAATATTGCCTTTTAGTCTTTCAAAATTCGTTATATATTCTATGAGTATTATCACTGTCATTTTAAAAAATGAAGTATGTTTTACAGGGAAATATTTTATATTTATAAGTACATAATTTTATTCGCCTGCTCTTTCCATTGAGATTTTTTCGGGCGGATCTGGCTTTAATGGTAGGTTCTCATCTATTCTGCTCATAGACTGCGAGACATGAGACTGCGAACAGTCAACTATTAGGAGACAAAGAGCTAGCTTCATGCTGCGACACTGTTTAGCCCTCTTTAACGTATTAAGCTAGTCACGTTGTGTACTTGGTTGTCATTTACAATTACAAAATGTGCAATTGCACAAGAGAAAAATTCATTACAGAATTATATTTTTACATCTGATCTGACACATGATAATTTTTTAAAACACCAAAATTACTAACGAGCGTTTGTTAAAGTACTAACTATATGTCTAAACATTTACGGGTATATCTAATAAGCCCATGTATCGCCTAAATACTTTATATCTTTCTTATCAGTTTAGCATAAAAAAATAGAGGGATTGCCGAGATTGAGCAAATAATATGAAACTCGCAAAGTACATTTTAAGTTTTTGATGTTTCATGAATCTGAACTGTACGCGCTCGGGACAGTCCTGAGGTATAAATCAGTTTGCGCGGGAACTTGCCCTTCCGACGTCTCATCCCAGGTGTCCAGGTGCTCCGGGCCGCGCTCCTTTAAGCCACTGTTTCTAATTTTTCCCTCCCGCAAATTACATGTATTCTGTAAAAAAAAAGTACATCAACCCCGCACCGACCCGCGTAATTTGGTTTTCACTTATCCGCGCGTGAGCAAAGTACTTCCGATGACAGCCGGCCGTCGATACTGTATGACGTCTGGCACATCTCCATCCCGTTCACGCGTCTGTCAGTTGTCCTTTGTCTATGAGAGACAAACTATAATATTAAAGGGCGGGAAATGGCATAAAAATGAGTAAAAGTGAAATCCTTATAAAAAGAAGTTGTGCAGAGTGAGGTTTTTTTTTTCTCATATACCCACCGTTATAGGGCGACAACGGCGCTCCCTTAAGTCTGAACGGCGAAGTGGTCGGAGTGATGTCAAGAGGCCGATACTGTGCGCGTAAAGAGTACCCCACCATTTACATGAAGGTTTCCAAATTCCATGGGTGGATTAAGAAGACCATCGAGAAAAATCTGTAAATATTTAATGAATGTAAAACACAAAGGTAGGTACGTTTTGAAATAAATATTTGTATGCTGACGAGAATGAGTTTTTATTGCATTTTTATTTCCGTATGTATATTTCAATTATAATATAATGATAATACATATAATATAAATAGATGAAAAGTGGACTAGGTAACTCTTTTCCTTCTCGAACAGTAGATTAAAAACGATTTATATGTTTATTTGTACATAAACACATGTCAATTAAAAGTGCAATATTCTAATTTCACTCCCTTTGACGGAGAGGAACAAAGCAAATGAAAAGTACTTCTTCAACCTTACGTGTTCACTTGCTTGTTGTTGACTATGAGGTCACACCAAGCGCGCCAAGATGGCGTGCGTTTAAAGTGCCCGATATGATTGGTTCTTTACTAAACTTTTTTTTTAATAATTTAAATCACTTTTTAGCGTTAAATATTTTTTTACTATTATGTAGTGAAGTATCGAAAAAAAATTAAGATAAAAAAATTTCCTCAATTGCAAATTGGGAGAATTTTTTTTTTTTCTTATTTATATGCAAATATAATTGCCCAGTTGTCCAAATGCATATTTCCCATTACAGAAACGTAAATAAAAAAATTTGCCTGTAAAGTCGGTATGGGCGAAAGTTTTACGTGACAACGACTTTGAATGGTAAAATCATTTTAATGTGAATATTCATTCGTATAGTAGGAAGAAGGATGAAATAATAGTAACAATTTAAAACATTTATTTATACAAAGAATTATATTTAAAACATTAATTTATACAAAGAATCTCGCACTGAATTTCATATTAACAAAATTTTATTTTACCTTTACACATACATACGTATTTATATACAAATATACATACAATAACTTGCAATACATTTGCAAGCTATGCACTAATTCTCTAGTGCTGCGCGGCGACCGATCATAGTTGAGTGGGAGAGAGACGCAAGGCATTCGGCGGGCCTGTCTCGTTCGGTGACTCATCGTTACGTTACCGAGCGTTACACTTTTTCATAAGTGACTCCCAGCCGCAACCTAATTTAAGACGTTGTCACGTCAAAAACATGTGTTGTTTACGCGTGTGAATCGCGTTTACGTTTGTTACCTCAGAACTTTCTACTGGGTGGACCGATTTTGATAATTCTTTTAATTTGAAATCTGGTGCTTCCCGTGTGGTTTCATTTTAATTTGATTCAGTTCTGACAATAGCATCCATGAGAAAATCATATAAGTCTTAAATTTGAGTTATTCGTTCATTCGTCGCGCACGTACTTACGTGCGCGACGAATGGACAAATAACTCAATATCACGCCAACCGATTTCAATGATTCTTTTTTTATTGGAAAGGACGTACTTCAAGGGTAGTTTGATGAGAGTTTGGTTAGGATCTGATAATGAGATCTATGACAAAGTAAAGGAACTCTTTAATTCTTAAGAGCAAATTAACAATACTCGGCCGAATCTTTTATAGGCTAACCAGATACATATTTGAGTCACCTACCGTAATGTCGTTATGGTCAAGTAAATGTCGTAGTCGAAAGAATGAGCAATGGAATTCCTTAACGGCTTACAGTAAGGGTGCGATTTATTAGCAACAAAATTGTCTTTTTTCGATATTCATTGATAAAAAAAATAAAGTTTTTTTCATTATACCACTGCATACCGAAACTTGAGGAATCAAAATTAAACGATAAATCATTAGCTCTCTAGAAAACAGAGCTCATTCCACTGAGACAGAAACTGATTGGTAATGTAACACGCAAAGGGATTTGGGAAAAAACTGACCGGCGGGCGGAGCACGCGCCAATCACATCGAGCAGCTTGGTTTGCGCCGCTTTGACTACATACTGTAATGCTCGTTTTGTGACACATTACGTTACGGGGCGATGGAACAGGTCAGCCGCCGCCTTTAGAAGTATGCCTTATGATAACGGTTAAAAAATAAAACGAGAAAGCTGTTTATATTTTATTTTTTAGACTTAATAATCTATACATATTTACATTGTTCTACCCCCATTCTATAAGATCCACATCTGTGAATTCATCTAAATTAAATCTTCTTATGCTCGGAGGTAAATTTGTGCTAAATTTTTCTAAATCATCATTGTACGTCCATGGAAAAATATGTGTAACACCATTTCTGTCATAACTTATTGTTGTGCCTTCTTCAGGGTTTTTATTTTTCTCAGACCTTTCCGTTTGTAGTTTTTCATACAAATCTCCAAAGGAAGGCTGTTGAGTGATACTCTTTTCATTGTTTTTCAATTCGACTGGAAATATAACAATATAGTAATTAAACTTAGGTACTGGGAGGGGGGGTGCATGTACTTTTAGCCCCCTGGATTTGTCTATGCAGAAAGAATATACACTAAAAATATGTAGAAATAAAATGTCGATTAATATGCATCCACCTAAAAATAATTGTGGGGCACTCATATAATTAAACCTTACTATTTAATTTTAGATGTCAAATATCAATAGAATTCTTAGAAAAATTTCAATTACAATAACTTTTAAAAGACTAACATTACAAAAAACAATAGTCATTGTTTTTGGATTGGATATGCCATTATTTATGGTAGTTTCACTTAATGAAATTTTGTACATTGAAGTATACAGTGAAACTTGGTTAAGTGGGACCTGGATAAGTGAGAAACCTCCATAACTGGAACTCATGCTGAGGTCCCAACACTTTGGCAGTGAATTACCTCTGTTAGTGGGACGAGGTAAGCCTCTATATCTGGGATTTGTTCTTCGATTTATCATCATAGTTACCTCTATAACTGAGACAGCGAGTAAATTTTATATGCATATACCTCTGTAACTGAGATAACATTGTTTGTTTACTCATTCTTATTCTACCCACAAATTCCACGTAATTCAAGTCGTAGTACACGTTATTTTATTTAATGATCGCACCTGTATAACTGAAATAACCTGTATTCTCACCTCTATTAATGGAACTCTCTGTAAATGAGACAGATATTTATTTATACCTGTATATCTGAGACACTGGGTAAGTGGAATACCTCTATAAGTGAAACGACATTGCAGGTCCCTTGCAGGTCTCACTTAAACAGGTTTCACTGTATTATAAATTAGAAGTAAAAAAAACCATTTACATAACTTATAGAATCATAGATATTTTCAAATACAAAAAAACATAATGAAAAAGAAAACAGGCTGATGTGTGATCATTATCAAAAATAAAGGTGTTTATTGTTTAAGCTCTTGAAAGCAGTGCCAAAGAAACATAATCCTGCTAATAAAATGGTTTATACAAAGTTGAATTCCAATAACTTGTGATGGAGTAAGTTGCTACAAACTACAGATTCCACCATATTTAGTAGTACTTCAAAATGTTAACTTATTAAAAATAGCAGTCACTTCGTGGTCATCACCGTATTCAACTATAGGATAAATCAAAACTCATAATTTACAGTAAATTTGCAGTTGTTGAGTAGTAGGTTAAGATAAAATACCATATTTGGTTGATAAAAATTAAGATTCTATGTCATATATGAACATCATGAATGGGACGTGGTTAACAATCAGACATGACTGTAATGTCTTGATCTTGGTGTTGTATGCGAGGCTGATACAAAAATTTTCAAAAAACAAGGGAAGTTTCCAAAAACGCATTGATCCAGTGTAATGAACATGACAAATATTTAGGGTATTAAAAAAGAAACATGTCCGTCAGTGGAATGATATATATACATAAATGATCACCTTGCTGCTTTAAAAAAGCAAGTTGTTCAAGAGTATAATGAGAAAATCGACACATATATCCAAATGGGCATTCGCCTTTGGGATACCTCAAACATGGCTTTTTTAGGCTTTCTTCCGCTAATATGGTTTCTGCATCTGAAAGTGAATAAGTTTTATGGTTACCATGAAATTTTCTATTCCAATTTTATTTCATAGAAACTGAAACATTTCATTTGCCTTATGTATAAAATGCTAATTCTATTTACTCTTTACTCTAAGAGATGGGTACTTTTTAAAATGGAGAATGCCCAATTTAGGAAGTCACACAATTCCACTCAATAAAATAAACTCGAAGGTTAACATCTAAAATTTAAAAATCAATTCGTAAATCAAGACATTTTACTGAAACTTTCTTGTAAAAGAATCCAACCAGTTCTATCACAGATTCCAATATTCTAGGAGTTTTTGAAAGAGAAATACCTCATAAATGTCGGATTATGAGGACAATTATATATCAAAGTGGTAAGATTCAATATGTAGGTTCTAGATTCTACATGTATTCCTACTATAAAACATTTTTGTGGAATTTGGTAAATCACCAGTTAGTCGTTGACATGAACTTTGAATGCCCGCGCGTTTGTTTTTAATATCATAAATTACGGAACGACCTATGTCTTATTCATCACAATATAAGCGATTAAAGAACCATTTTTTATTCTTCATTCTTGTGTACTTTGAGTTATATAACTAGTGCTCGCAAATTAGATAGAACCTGTTCAGACACATTGACGAAGAAGTGGCGATATAAATACACATGTTAAAGGCATGTAGGACGTATTAAATGTGTATGCAAGATGTGGGATTAGTGTCGGATTAACAGCGGTCCACTGCAATAAGCAAACAATAATGTAGCAATAACAAACAATAGCGACGAGCTATCCATTTAAACGAAAATACATTACGATGTAAAGTACTCATATAATTTATAAATACAATACCGGAGTACCTTTGAATTGTTGATAATGATCTATAACTAATTTCTGATGACCTAAACCACGATTATGTGTTTTTAATATAGTAGGAGTAGCAACCATAGTTTTATCACAATAATTGCAATAGTATCTTTTACCCATAATACAATAAAAAAATATTTTACAGTTTACAATTCAGATTAACATCGTCATTACACATTCATACAAATTCATGCACACGTATATATCACAAATAAGAAACATCATACACAGAATAAAATTATAAACTTATTTTCTAAACAATTTAGGTGCCATAGACAAGAATATGTAATGGAATAAAAAATCTATTTAAGTCACAATATTGGTATAATCAGCTTCATATAGTGGTATTATATAAATAATCTCGCGTTCCTCTGAAAATTTTGGTATGAAAATAAAAGACAATGTTTATCAATAATTACTTAAATACAATTCTCTGACATTTCAGCTGTTGGTTCTAAGATCTGCATTTCACATGCGTCAACTGCAATGCCGTACATTTCTCTAGAAAAAATATCTCTTTATTTCCTTTCTTTGGGAATAGATAGATGTAAAATGGATAAATCCATTTTTTTATAGACCAAAAATTTTTGTTTATGTACGGTAATGAAAGTTAGATATGGGAGTAAAAAGTGGAAGTAGAATCATTGTAGTTTAGACGCGATCTGTACGTAATATATGTGGAAAATCTTTGAAAGACGGACATAGGAAAAATAATGTCAGATAACGGTGTGGTTTGAAAGAAGATGAACAAAAAGGCTAGAGTAGCAAATTTACGGTGGTTTGACCGTCTGGAAAAAAGAAATGAGAGTAAGCTGTCAAAATAAATCTATAGAGCGAATGTATGTGATGGAAGAATCGTTCTAGCAAATCCTACGTAAAACAAATTGGTGGAATATTAAAAAAGGATCAAATTTTAAGCATCAAAAATCGACGAACTTATATAAAAAGATTGATGGATGGCAGTGAAGCAAGAGAAGTACATGCCATATGGAAATCTATAACTTTTGTCTACTCTTCTGAGAAACAGATGTGGGTACATAATAACAATAATAAATAATTTTAATTTGGGATGAAAATTGTAACAATATTATTTTGTTAATATTTGTTATTTTTAATGTGAATTCCTTATAGTTCTGGATGGGTTTAACTTAGTTTATCACATAAATTATTTGTATTGCTTATTTATTGATCTGTGAATTGTGATCGATTAAGAACTCCGTCTCCAAACCAGAAAGCATTAAGTTTATATTTTGATTACGAATGCATTCTTCGATGAGTTTTTAACTTGAAATTAAATTGAACCACTTTCTCCGTTATTCAAAAAGCATGTGAAGTTATCAAGTTGACATTGCCAGTACGAGTCAACGATTATTACCAATTCTCAACCCACAGTGCATAGGGTGTTAGGTTCAAACCTTTTAATTACTTTAATAAGATTGGAAGGGTATGCCTTAGCCATAAATAAATAAAAATATTGCCACATTATTCATGCTGTAGCGTAATAATTCCTAATAATATTTGTTGAAAAAAACTAAGCAAAAAAGCGTGGTTTGCCAATTTATTAACTTTGCAATTAACTAACTTTTAACAACAATAAATGTTGATGTTGCAATTTAGCTTAATGAGAGATCTATTTGAAAATTTGGATAATTTTGGAACATAAGAACGAAAAATAAGCTAAAATTAAAATAGCTATCCGCAGACAACAGTCAAAAAATTGATTAAGTCATTATGAATATCAATAAATGTTTTATTTTTCAGCCAATATTGTTAAATAATAAGTTTTTAATAGGAAGTTCTAAGCCTTCAGACTTTTTTTTAAATTGAAATATATAAATACAGTATTTGCGTTTTTTTGTATCTATCACTTAAACTTAACAAACTACAATGAAATAGCATTGGATTTTTGTTTTGATTGATTCATTCTCTTATCTCGGCAATACTTCACATTTATATCAGTTTGTTGTCTGTGGCTCATTGTCGCTGTTGCGCTTGTCAGCTGAACAATTGATAGTAATTTAATTTTTGCAATCTGCATCTGAATGTAGATGCGGTATATATGTGTTAATTCTATAACAATTTGTGTGTTCGGTGTTAAGAAATTTTGTTCTTCAATAATATTTAGTACATATTGACATATTTAATTCCCTTTGTTTTGATATATGGATAAACTTTGTTAGTGGGTTTTATGTGTTGTTACTTTCAATTGCTTAAAATTATCTGATAATGTTCGGAAGGCCTAGGTGCAGAGAATGGACACCTTTAGCTACACAACAGTTGCGTTTGAGAAGCCTCTTACAGGTATGTATAGCCCAATTCGAGTTTTATCATGCTTGACTCATGAGTTTACTAATATACGCCTACTCACAAAAAATCATACTCTATCATCATCTATAAAACTGTTGGATGTTTCATACTTATGTATCTTTTTCCTACAGAGATTATTTTGATACCAATTACATTGTTCCAAAAATATTTTTAACTAATTGCTGGCCATATGGGTATAATAATATTTTTTTCTTTCTTATATTGAATGACATTTTTGTCAATAACGCTTAAGTGATTGTGCACCTGATTTTAGTTCCCATTTCGTTTTCTTTTCAATTCCAGTTTTGTACTCGATTTCAATTCCAGTTCATTTATTTACCCTCTCCCCATCATACTTATTTAAATTTTTATAACAAATATTTACTAGAGTTTTCTTAGTATAGTAGTGAAAAAAGATATTTAGATGTTTCTAAATGATACTCAGCAAATTAACAGAGACAACAGCTGTTAGATTGGTTATATTATATGTATGGAATATTTAAATTTTGCCAGCTGTAACTGGCAATCTATTTTCTATTTTTGAAGTTCAATAAAAAAAAACATGCATTGTACAAGGACTTAAATATGGCGTGAAATTCCCCATCCACCTTCTCACAGTAACCATTTACTAAGACATAAAAGAAATCATGAAAATGGGGAAATATGCAATATTTCCTCATTGTACAAAAAAAAAAAATTAAAAAGGACAATGAGATGAGCTCATGAAAGTAAATGCCTTTGTAATTATTAATTATTACTTAATATGAATTCATAAGGAAAAATTACTTCATTTTTAATTTCATTGTGTCATGGAAATAATTTCATTATATAAGAATGTTCAAAAAATCGCATATGCATGTGGTATTGAGTATAAGTTTTACAATTAAATTGTAAATGTGTTTTTGCCAACCCGCCTATGTGAGGAGTTTTGACACATCCCAGTTTTACCACTAAATTTATTGTAACATTCATGAAAAGTGGAGGTATGTTACATGACATTTAAAGTGGCCCTTATGATGGCCAGTGAGAGATTTACTTAGTAACATACTAAGTAAATCTCTAAACACTAATATCAAAATATTTATGATATACTATATTGAGGGAAGAATGTTGGGAAGTATAGTATATATAATCAAGTATAATACTTGATTTTACTAAAGGTATATCTGAAAATCTGATTTAGATCAAATTTTTAATGACTTGAACACAACTTTTTTTTTTTTTATTTATTTATTTATTTTTTTATTTTAAAAATGATTACCTTCATCTTCTTCATATTTGTTTCCATTTCTTTTTTTTTTGGTATAGTTGTTTATTTTGGTTACGTTGTGCATAGAATATGTTATCAGTTTTATTTTTCATTTCAATTCAACATAAGGGGTTTACCCACTCATTCACAGTTCAAATAAATATATTTATTTATTGATCAGTTTACATGAAGCTATTTGATGAGAAGTTAACTCATCCATATTTACTCCACATTCATATTTTTTTAAATAATTTTGACAGCTATTTGTGAATAAGTCAACAGCTATAGTGGATACTACACATCCATACCACCCAATAGGACCCCTCTATGGATATCAAACTAGTCAGTCTATTTAATCAGTTACTGTATGTAAATTTACGTCGCTGTTCATAATGTAGGACAAAGATATTAATAAAATTCTAGTATTGGCTTGTTCTATTATTCCTATTAGTATTATAAATAGTTTGTATATTTGGACATTTGTTCCTCAATCATGTTTTAACGTCTGAACAGAAGTATTTGAAGTTGTACGGTAGTACAGTTTATGCATCAGAATAACATATGGGCTATAATTTATAATGATATTAACTTCGACTCATAACTTTGCTTGCATGATCGTAGAATAAATTTTTTACTTAAAACTGATTGGTTATTGATAACAACAATGTGCAAGAGAGATTCTAGTTTAATTTCAGTTTGGAATCTGACTTGCAAACAGAACTGGCACCATGATCAAAAATGTAACTGTGATTGTTTTCAACAAAAAAAATTTTCAGTATTTTGTGTATTTTTGATGAAAGAATATGGGTTCTTGTGGTATGAAATTGAGAACCGGACTAGATTGGAATCCTGGTTGATAATGTCATTGATTGGTATAAAAGATCAAATTTGCTGTATCTTTACACGGGCTGAGATGCAGGAGAATTGTGTATATTTTTCTAATAGAAATAGAATCTCGATCAGGATCAGATTTAGAATCAAAAGAAGAATCAGGATTGGAATCGAAAGAAAGGACAACATTGGGATCATGATTGATAGAGTGATCAGTCAACATAGATGATGAAAGAATTCATTCAATGTCCACACAGATGGACCTACGGACAAAAGATAATTATTAATTGGTCTTAGATTTCAATTTTTGTTTTTTTCTTTAATATGGGTTTTATCTAATTATTGAAAAGTTTATGTATATCAGTTCAATCAAGGAATTATTACTGTCATATAATTTTACAATATCGGTACTGTATGTCCATATGTCATAGCCTCATTACAGTGGTCTCTATTTGTTATTTGTAATAAAATCTTTCAGACAGGTTCTAGAACATTTGTTATTGCATAATTTTATCACATAAAATATCACAATGTTGTTTTGTAAGTAAATAATAATTCAACTAAATATCTCTCTTATTTTCCTTCTTGTGATGTGTTTGCTTACATTGATTATATTTTTTATAAAAGTAACTTGTTACAGATTGTCGGCTATAATATTCGGCCACCTGAGGGTTGCCAACACGCATGCAGCTTCTATTTCACACTTCATCACACAAGCATGTCTGCGCCATTTTATACCAGTGAGAAAATTTTATCACCACATCCGAAGTGGAAAGAAATCGAATGTGGTAAACTTTGGTTTTATTCCTATTTTTATTTTAGTTATAATATGACCAGTATATGCTTCTTAAATAATTAAAGATAGTGTTTACAGTCTTAAGACATATAAATTGATATAAACTGATTATTAGAAAATGAAAACGGTACCTAAAAGATCAGCAATCCTTACTGATTGAGAAGTCATAAGTTTTACTTTGAAAATCAACACCGCTGTGAATCCTTCTATTTAATATGCAAATTCAATTATAAATTATTAATTTCTTTTAACAGTAAAAAATACTATTCTGTAATGATGCCTGAATTTCAGAAAATCTATTGTATTCTTTGATATGTCGAGTTTAATTGCACATCTGTTTCCCTGTAAGTGGTCTTTTATCTTTTTAGAACAGGCTTGAAACATTAGATTATGTTTTTGCATATTAAATTTGTATTGTAAACACTACAAATATAGAGTCGTGGTCTGCTATGCAGAAAAACATGAACTCTTGAGAAGATAGCTGGCCCTGTACGCTTTTAATAACCACAACCAATATTTATCCTGAATACATGATTTGGGAGTTTGGACTTTTAATTTTAAGGTCAAGAACATATTGGTTAAATGTCTTGATCATTATCAAAATATCAAAAACCTCAAGTTATAGAAAATTTATTTTTGCTGATATCTATTAATTCATAATAAATTTTAAGTATGTTAGGGGCCATTCAAGTATTACGTAAGTAGAATTTGTGTAGTTTTTATCCCCCCCCCCCCCTTGTCAGCAAAAGTGAGCAAAGGTCTTACCCTGCCCCTCTATGCTTACATAAAAATTGGTATAATTTTTTGATATTTTTTTGTTTTTCATGAACAGCAGTTATCAAGTTTAGAAATAAAGAATTCTGAACTCCAATTCTGAGTCCCCCATGTCATCAAAAGTAAGCAAAGAAAAGAACCCCCTCACCCCCCTTTGGTGCTTACGTAATACTTGAATGGCCCCTTATTAAAAAAAAATCAAAATTCAAATAATAGTGACTGCCTCTAAGACAACAATATTTTTTTTCGTAATGTGCTTGACATGAACTTTGACAGATAAAGTGTTAGAGAAAAGCTTCTATAGAATTAAATGATACATGTGTCAAGTTTTATCACCTCTTTGCTGTGGTGATAAAACCCCTTATACTTTATACTTAAGGGTTTAAACATTATAAGTTCTACATACTGATCCAGTGTAAGTTGAAGGCTGTTAATGCCCACAGTCACTAATGCAATGAGCGAGTGGTTTAATTAGATCTAATTTTATATGTTCGGGTCAATTCTCTCGCCATAGTCATGACATGAACTCAATACTTTTCGAACTAAACACTTTCCTTAATCAGCACCTTTGACTGTGCTGCCATCACTGCCTATCTCTCACGTATGTAGACTACCATATGGAATCATTACACTGATAATACTTGGCACTAATGATGTCATGTAAAATATAGGTCGGAGCCTAATTTATTCAATATTTTATAGATAGGAATTGTGTGTGCAAACTCGTTCGCTTATTGGCTTTACACATAGTTATTGTTATGATATCATTGCTGACTATTTTATTGAGACGTATAATGTGCTAATGAAGACCTGCATCTTTAATAATAAAAAGCGAATAGGTTTTTTTATTTATTCTCTAAGTTGTCCAGAAAAATTTTAGACCAATTTTCAAAATATTAGTCTCCACTATAAATACGCTTTATTCCAAATATTTAAGAAACTATGACTGTTACAGTCAGAAGTTTCCTAGATTGGATTTGGACTAATGTCAGGAACGGGACAGCAACTTGGATCTAACTTAAACACAGTTCACTCTATATCCATGCGGTTATAGACATGATAAGAAGCTACTAGTTAATAGAAGTACTTAATTGGACTCCCATTAATGTTTTACAATGATATAGTAAGAATTGTTTGATTGCAATTATTTATTAAATACTATAAATATAATCATTTGCTTTATCGTTGCACAGGTATTATTCTAGATTTAAGATACTAATATCTATATAGTGTGAATAGTTTTTCAGAGCTAAACATATTCATAATAGTGGCTAATATAATAGAGCTAGCCCATGGATCTGCCCGCATAAGCATAAAATTAAGAGAATTAATTTTTTGATAGGATTTGCTTAAAACCTGTCCTGTGTGAGCGTTTATGTCCCGAAAAGAGTAACTGTGCCAAATTTCGAGTCAATCAAGACCTATAGTTTTGGAGATCTCGTCATGAATTAGTCAGTCAGTCAGTCAGTGGTATTTCGCTTATATAGATTTCAAAAGTAGCAAAATATACACACCAATGACAATTTTTTCAATTTTAATAGGGTCTCTATGATTAAAATTGCATTCAAATCTATTTGAAAATATATTTTAATTGCGTTTATAATGTACTTTTTCTTCCACTTGAAGCAATTCTTGTATTCACAGAAATAATGCAACGAATGTCATCATCAAATGTGGTCATCAGAATATGGTGTCATACACACCAAATGATGCAGCGAAGTACGGTTCCAGAAGCAAAACCAGAAAGGGAAACAGACTTAATCATACAGACATGGGGTGTGTATTTCAGTGGGCTCAGGTATATAGGTGCAAATTTAGCTTTAAATTTCACATCTGACAGTTTCAAATCAAACACATTAGTATTCCAAATGTCAGGCGGTTACTTTTGTTCATACAAGAGTTTGAAACTGGACGTAATTCCACCTGAAAATCAAATGGAACAAAGTTCATACTCTTCAGACTCATCAGATCCGACTAATCTATCTCAAAAATCGGAACCGAAGTTCATACAGAACCATAGATTCTTAAAAGACTCGAGATCTACGTCACCTAACAGATTATCTCGAAGATCAGACAGGGAGTTAACAAAGAGCCATAGTCCCGTCGAAAGAGGTTTCAAGCATTTAAACGCCATGAGGACATCGTCAAGTTTGAATATAGTTCAAAAAGAGAGATGTAGAGACGACAGCTCTGAAATAAAGTCAGAACAAAATCAAATATATGAACATTCACCGGACAGCTTAGATGTTAAAGAGTTCACTACAAGCGAATTAAACTGTGAAAGTCTTTCGAAAAATTATTCACAAGAAGAGATATATGCCAATAGAATAGATTTGAGTGAGACAGCGGAGAACTATGATCTCAGAAACGAAAAGGACGGAATGCCAAAATATAGATATTTGGCGATGACTTTTTTGAAATCTGAAATCAGACCTAGCTATGATTCGGTGAAACTGCAGAAGTTGCATTTATTGCAATATTCTATAAAGAAACGGCAGGAGGCAGTGCAAGAAGTTAAAGAGAGGATATACAAAAAGTCAGCTTTGACTAACACTGAAGGTTTTTTATCTACGAACAACCAATTCGAAGCTAAATCACGATACCGAAGTAGATTTGAAAAGAGTCTTTTTTCTACCAATGACAAGGATATGGAGTCGCAAAAATCTTCTCAAACTGATTCATTGGTAAAAAATGGTAGAATCAAATTAGAAGATAGGCCGGCTACAGTTTCAAATGGACCAAGACTTACTTTGAAGTTAAATGATCTCTTATCCTTTAAAGTATGTATATTCAGTAAAACTAGGTAATTTTTTTATTTAATACTAGTATATTTCAAAATTCATAGTTTTTTCATAATTCACTCACTCTAGTTTCTGTTCATACCCACATGTTATATAAATTATAGTTTTTTTATTAGATGCAACTTTTTTTAATTTTGTCAATTTCACTCTTTCTAAATTATTATCAAGTTAAACTTTTTTCTTGCTAAAACTTATTTTTCTGAAATTAAATATTTCAGTCAAAACCATCACCTTTGCAAATGGCAGAGCATGTAAGACTGACTAAACAACTAGAAATACTCAGATTTAAAAGGATTATTTTATCAGATGAAAGGGACAGCAAATCGGCCAACATAAGGAGACTGAAAGAGAGGAGAGCTAAATTATGTGAGGAGAATCAGGATCTGAGTATGTATTATGAGGCTATTCGGATGCGCTGAACTTACTTTTAAAAGTCAACTCATTTTCATGAACTGATTTTCATTAACTTATTTGATGAAATAAACCATATATTGCCCCAAATTTGCTCAAGTTACCTATGAAAATTGATCTAGTACTTTTGGAGATTAATACACTTTAACAAACAGTACAAGCTTTGTTTGTGTGAAGGTAATCAATTCGATTGGGAGTTCACTCATTTGGGTTTTTGTGTTTACTAGTTTCCATCAAAATATGATTTCTAACAGTACAGAATTAAGTTCTATGTTAAGTTTTAGTTAACCTAATGAATTAAATAATGTACACTATTTTGTAAATTCTATAATCAGGTTTTAGTGTTATGCTATTGTATATTTTGATAGTTTTATATAGTTCCTTGTGCATACAGGCTCAGAATTGATGCAGAAATATCATTCTTTGTCCCGTTGCACGGAAGCACTGAAAGAGACTAGACAATCGGCCAGCGCACTCAGACAGCTGACTGGCAAGTCCCACGCTGCGCTGGCTAGTAAACGAGCTGACATGTTGACAGAGTTACATGGCATATTTTATATTGAAGAGGTAATTCGTATTTTATAAAGTTATAGGTATTATATAAAATGTTTAATAGAATGCGATCAAGTCAACATATTTTTAAATTATAACTTTCTTCTAGATTGTTAAATATCGGTCATTTATAAATTGCTATACTATATTGGTGTCAAATTACTGCTTGTTTGCTACTTTTCATAAAATAATTATTATGGATCAGGATCACATCATTTTATGTAATCTATGCATTTTTTTTTTCTGAATTTTGTTATGTCAATAACCACTGTCTTATTTTGGGTTATTCATATTTCACTCTGCATCCTGTAGCTGAAATCGTTGAAAAGTTAACCCTATTTGAAATTTTTAATGTGAAGTATCACCATTAGTGGTCTTCTTCTATCGTGTAGGGGTTATCTGAATACAGGCTGTTATAAATACTAAATCACCTACATTAAACTGAAACATTGTATCCAAAATTTATATTTTATATAATAGTATTGTACAAATAATATTTATATCACTCACAAATCATGTGTGATCTATATATATATTTACATTGTATACATTTGATGAAATGTTGGTAAAGTGCAGTACTTTTAAAACTTTAGAAATACATACAAGTCACAAGAATTGACATTGCATATGAGAAGGTGAAACAAAAAATGTTAATTTCTTAGGATATGTATGATTTTAATATCACTGTCTCTTCCAAGTGCCATATCAATTCTCATGTTCTATATATAGATAGCAATTTATTTTGGAAAAGTTAAAAAAAAAATGATATCAAATGGCAGAATAATTATTTAACACTATTGTAATGCTTAAATTCATTGGTTACCAACTAAATCCAGGTATTTAAAATGGATTGTATAAGATGTCATATTCTGTCCCTGTTTTGTGAATGGTCACGCATCAGAAGGTTAAGTGACGGTTTTATTTATTTTATATTGTATTTTGATGTGAGTCTTTTTTACTTAACATGATTAAGAACATAATCAATATAATTGTGCTATATGTCTAATTCCTGTACAAAAATATTTACACTTTTTTGACATGTTTTATGATCACATCACATATTGTAACATAACGTAGGTTTCTTCATCATTTCATTCATAATAGAGATATGCAACCAGTAGCATCATAGGTGTTTTTCTTACAAGCCTTATTAAAATCTTAAATGTATTTTCATTCTTTTCAGAAGAATGAGTCGGTGTGGACCATATGCGATGTACCCTTGCCGATATGTAGCGACGACAACAGTCGACGAGTGAACAGGGTGACGGATGCTGTCGCGGCTGGCTTGGTCGCGCAAGCCACATGCCTCACCGCCTACATACTGAACCAGCCATTGAGGTGAGTCCCAACTTTAAGGGTTGGTGAAGAACCCCAGAAAGGAACTCAAGTCAATTGGTTATGTGAACTCAAAATGTGAGAGGAGGGATTCACTAAAATAGCACCTAAATCAATTTAGAAGAAGAGGAATCCTTCTATGATCAATGGAAAATCTCCCGTCAACACAGAAATACAGAAAACAGACTACCATAACATATTGTACTGTTATCTATATCAAACATGTTCAGTAATATGAATATGTTGAAAAATGTAGTTAAATTTTAAATGATGAGCATTACGGGTTCAAAGCACAAGTCACTAAGTCTCAGTAAAGGCAGGGGGTGCAAATATTAAAAAAAAAACTTAACATAATTACAATCTGAAAAAGTAATGCCGCTGGATGTATCTGTGCAGAAGTCAAAATTTTATAGTTCGAATTTCGTAAAAACTAATTATAGCGATTCAGTTGTGCTGCATCATTCAGCAAGTTAGAACAACGTGATATTATTGCGCTCAAAAAGAGTTTAGTATAGTTACCATAAAAAACCTTAAATATTTTTAATAACCATTTTGTATCTTTAACTGAAATTCATATTTTGATTTTAATTTTATTTTGATTTCGACAATGTCTTTCTCCAAGAAAGGAAAACTGATTCGTTATCAAGCACGTGAAATTATTCACCAGGTATTCAAATACATGTCTGAAGAAGCTAAGGAAGTCAAAATTAAAACGTTTACAAAGGAATATTTTGGAAAGATTTTTGGACGTGTCGCGAAAACAACCGCCATAAGTGACAAATCTATTACAAAAATCGCAGCAGAGAAACAAACTCCTATGACTACCACATCTATACATTCTTCTACAGAAATTGCAATGAAATTGTCAATGCCGAAAAAAAGCGGGACACCTACATTGTCAGTGCCTTTAAATTTAGACAATTTTGATTTTCAAGTTATCAAATAGTACATAGTTGTCACATTCGTCATTAAACATTGCTTACTCTCTGCGAATTATTAATAAGTAAAAGAAGAAATTAACTTTAAAGGCAGGTAAGACACACACACAAACTATTTGGGTTTCGTTTCCGCAAAAATTAAAATTACAGGGCAATTCTGATTGAAAAGTTTGAAATAAGATGCCAAAGAATAAAATATGTTATATGGAAATTCAACGGTTTTGAGAAAATGAAAAAAAATTATTTATATGGAAGATTTTTCATAAATACAGATCACACAACTGGAAAATCATGGTCAGACGACTCTAAACTGGGTCACAAGAAACCTGTATCCAAAGGCGACTACTGATCGTTGTACACGTCAAGTAAAGCGGGTTTCATTGAAGGCGCATTAATGATGTTCAAATCTTCAAAAAAAAAAAAGGTTGATTACCACATGGCTATGAATGGAGAAAATTATCAAATATAGCTACAGAAGCAATTGATTTCTAATTTATCTGAAAATTCCATACTAGTTATTGACAATGCTCCATATCATAATACATTGTCCAATAAAGCCCCAAATTCAAACTCTTGAAAATCAGAAATTATTCTTTGGTTGAGAGAACATAATATTTCATTTGATAAAAATTTATTCAAACCAGAATTATATGACACTATAAAGAAACACAAAGCTAGATTTATTAATACACAATAGATAATATTTTAAAACATAATATTCAGGTATTACGATTGTCACCATATCAACCAGATCAAAAACCCAATAGAAAATATATGGTCAAATAAAAAACTATGTAGCAACTAAAAATGTATCACACTCAATGCCAAAAATAAAGGATTTTTTTTTTTATGAGATAATGGTTTTGGAAAAAGTGGTTGAAATAGCCAGAATGGATGGGAAAAAGTTTATCGTGCAGTATGGTTCGGAAATCATATTCCTATTTGAAGAAGAAAATTTGATTGATACAGAATTGGAAAGTTTTATCATAAACATTACATCTGATTCTGCTTTAGAAACCGAGAGTGATTCTGAAATAGGATTTATAGAAGAAATAAAACTCCTGCAATAATAAAGCATTAGTGTTCATTGTTTTATTTAGTCCAGAAAAATACAAGAAAATGAAAAATAGATTGGATGTACTTAAATGTTTCTATTTTCCTTTTTAGAGCATTTAAATAAAAGCTTATTTTTCAAAACTTTTTTGATATAAAAATTTAAATTTTAAATAAACAAAATAAATCCTTTAAATAAAGATGATCTTGTTTTGACAAAATTTATGATCTTGTTTTGACAAAAGTTAGTTATTTTTTGTTAGGTTGGTTTATCAAAGGGCTTAGAAGGAACTCTCATATTATACCATGCTAATACCAGATGGTATGAACTAGCTGTAGGGTTGATTTTACAGCGTTGCCTTTAATTCTTATGTGCTTTTTTAAAATATTTAGTGTGGTCACTTATGTTTGGCTCACTGTGCATGTATGAAATTAATCGATCGGCATTATTTTTGCTGACAAGTTGTAACAGACATCTACTAGATGAGCAACCTACAAGGTGTGTTCAGGTTTTATTTAGTTTTTGATAGAAATATGTTTGTTTCTTCACAACCTTATGATCTTCTTTTGCCATATTTTTATTTTTTTTTTCAATGTTATCTTTGTGTGTCTAAGGTACAAGGTATTGCTGTTAGGCTCCGCAAGCAAGATCGTAGATATTTCAAATGAACTTCCAGATCCGAAGTGAGTATATAAATGCAATTTAATACTTCCTTGACTAAATAATCTTAGGAGTTTTTACACATACTAGGTTAAACATTTCATACAAAATGCATTTAAAGTGGCATTGTATGATGCATTGTCATTGGTAACCTTGTTACTATATGAATAAATAAAGTGTACATAAAACTTAAATTCTCTGTGTCAAACATCTAAAGCAACTATATATATAAAACAACAATAATTTAATTTATGCAACTGAGGAGTAATTCTGCTTCATCATATAAAATGGTGTAATCGGAATGGAACAATTAACAATGGGAGGTTAAAAATATTAATCTCCATTAATAGGTAAATTCTTATACATTCTGTTTTCCTTATTTATGATATCAGTTAGCTATATGTGGCAAGCTCCTTGCAGTAGCTATTTAATTTACTTTTAGTGAGTTATATATAAAAAGATTTCATGCTATAAAACTTAATCTGCATCTGTAATCTATTATCTCTTCATGACAAACACATGGACACATTCTCATAAGCACATTAATATCTACACAAACTCCATTAGATGAATAATGGAAAAGGCAGGATATCAGGAATAATAATTAAATGTACAGTTATATTATGAAGCGTGAATGTACAAATTAGTAAATCATTTGTTTAATTTTATACAATCCAGCTGTAAAAGGGATATTGAAGAGAAACTGTTGCAACCTAAATGAAGTTATCATACATCTGTGTATGTAATTGTAATATATATTTTTTATAGTAATAGGAATACAAAAAAATGTAATGTAAAAGTAACTAACTGTGCATTATGAAAATTTGTATAATGCAAAAAATAATATAAAATCTTTTTATTTTAATAATACTTCATGTTAATAATCTGTGAATCAGCTCAATATCCCAAATATTGTACTGTTGTTGCATTTGGTATCAAATTTATTAAACTATAGAAATAAAAAAAAAATTGAAAGAGACACAATTGTAGGTCAGTGTCATGAGTAAAATGGGCCTTCCACATTTTAAAATTGTAATATTTTTTTATATACCTTAAAATTATAAATATGTGTTTTCATATACACCCCCAGCATCCCCCTATATCCCAGAAGTGGTGACGTGCTTCTATTTCGGTACGCCATGTTCCTTCTGAACAAATGCATAGCCCAGTTGCTGTGGAGCAGGGGGCTGCCTGTGATGGACATCAAGCCAACTTTAGCAAACTTGAGAAGATTAATGACTTCGCAGGGCAATCTGTAAGTATACTATTAAATACAGTCTAATGGTAAATTTGATATGCATAGTGTGTTTCTTTTTCATTGTAGATAATAAACAATTTTTTTTATGAACAATTAATGTATGTTTCATGGGAGAAATTTCTAAAAAAACGATATATTAAGTATTAATATGTAGTATTGCTACAAATTTATTTTGAAATAATTTCTTGTTTTTATAAATAAAGGTCAGATGCCAAACTGTATGGCACCTACAAATGGTTAGAAGAAACCGCTTGCCCTAGAACACAGTCACTGAGGAGTCTAGTCGCATCTGATAGAGGGAAACACAGACAGTTCAACAGGTTTAAGGTATATCATGTCAATACTACAGAGTACTTCACCTCTGTCTATACAACATTTTCCACCTGTAACTTTAACTTCTGTCACATGCAATAGCAACAGCAAAGCAAAGCCTTTTTATCTATTTAGATTTCAAAGAATAATTAATAGCTATTTTGCAACTTCTTTCTCTTTGGATAGAGTGCGGTGAATTAAATCAAGAGACATCATGAATTTAAATGTACACTTTGCATATTATATACTAACTTTCCACCCAAAACTTTGTCCTACCTGTAATTTGGTGTATCACATAAAGCTTTATCGTAACTCAATCCTCTCCCTTATTCACGGATCCACTCCTCCAAACTTTTCCCACCTCTCGTATATTTTTCAATAAATCAAATGTGTCCTGATCAGAAGGTCGAGAATAGCTTTTTTTTTGAACATTTTTGTTTGTTCATATTGGTGACAATATGTGATATATGTGATAGCCCTTCGACACTAGAAATTATTATTTGCCTTGTAACTTCTCAGGTTAGATTTTCAAATGAGGATAACTGTTTCCTGACATTCATTTGTGGGTGAGTGTGTTGGTATGTCTGTGTGTGCGTGTCCATGGCACTGACGTGCGCGCCTGTCTCTATCTCTGTATATGTCTATGTGTGTGTATGCATGCCTGCGGGCGTGCATGTTGTGTGTCTGTGTCAGTGTTTTTTTGGATTTTTCTTAAACTACTCTATTGATAAATTCCAAAATCTAACTATTCTGCTTAGAAAGCAAAGTCGATTGTTGCAAACTTCATCAAAATTGACGAGAGATATTGTTAACGAAACGTTTGCTAGAAAGATTTTTTCTAAAATAACTTCTAGAGTTCTTTATAGATTGATGTTTGATATCTATCAACTTTCTTTGCTAAAAAACTGCATCAAATGCTGCAAAGGAGATCAAAATAAAATAATGTGTTTGATAGAAATCTTAGTTTTAAAATTTTAAAAATTGCTATTGCTGATATTTAAATAAATCTAGACATTTCAATTTGAACTGAAAGTGTAAAAAAAATACATTTTTGATCTATATATTGCTTGAAAAATACAAATCAGTCTTTTGAGCTTAAACTCAATAATCAACTATAAGGTACAATATATTTTTAAAGACTAAACTCGAAATTAGCAAGAGTTATCTATAAGGACAAATGTTTTTCAAATTTTTGAGTTTAAAATAAGTCTACTTTGGCCAACTATATTTTTCAACTCTAGGAACTCAAAAACACATAGATACATATTATAATAAGAAGTTTTAGAGATGGCCTTCAAGGTCATACATTTTACAGATTTTTTTTGTATCATGTAATAAATTTAAAATTGGATTATTCTTTAAGAAGCTGCTGTTATTTTAAAAAACCATGCTGCACCATTGTGTAATCACAATTTTCATGTTATTTAACTAGCCTGTTGATAGTAAAAAATTATTTGAAAATATAATTTTGATTTATAGTTCTTCTAATTTTGAGGAAATTAATTCTTTTTAGGACTCTGTGGATGGCCAGTCACCTCAGACGGCCATGTGCCTGCGTCGGCACAGGCTATCGAGGAGTGTCGGCAGCTGCCAGGATGATTCTGTGGGTGTTATTAACAATAATATCTTCTATTGTACCATATTCCATAAAAAAATATATTCTTTAACAGGTCTTAGTCTTCATTAGCATGGCTGTTGCTGTTTATGTAACTCATTATCAATCTTAGGAATAGGACAATCAATTTACTAAATTATTTCAGTCAAAAATTTTTACGGATGTCCCAACTACATGTCGATCACACCACTCCCACAATTAAAATGAACTGATAATTTGACTTTCTTTGAAAATAATGTTTATACATAGGATAATTTTTTATTTATGAATATTTAATGATTCAGTTTTTTTTTAAATGAACAGAATACAGTGCTTGTACAATCCGATAGTTGATTGCATTATATTTCGTAATGACATTACAGTTGACAATATGTCATAAGGAAAAGGTAATCAAATTAAAAATGCGCCAAAATATAATTTAATTTTTGCAACATTTTTGTCTACAATCATACTCAAATGTTTATTTTTTCCCCTTTGTTTTCATAGGAAGTACCGAATTTCGACACTTCGACTACATCCATAATGGGCAGTGAACCATCTCTGTATGATGCGAAACTGCTGGGACATCCGTCACAAATCTTAAAAAGTCATAACTCCGATTCTGAAATATCGCACATGAGCATAGAAATCGTAGATTCTGCATCTATATGCGAAAAAGTGGTTTTCACCCTGGGCAGCGAGATGCAATTGGAAAACTTGGAGAGTCAAAGTCTGGTCAGATTGTCGACTAACAATCGGGATATCACCGAGAGCGACGTCAAGAAAATATGCTGTGAGATCAACAATTTCTGCGCTCTAAAACGCAGTCTGCAGAACTCTGAAGACTCCATTGTGAATAAGAACATAGAAGATGCGGAAAGTAATACGTGTGGTCTATGCGACGGCAGGGAAGTTTGCCAGGAGATAGGATGTGCCAAAAGCGTTATGAATGACGTCATCGTAAACGAAGACAGGGCTGATGATGATGACGAAGTCGACTCAAGAGCGAGAGTGTCGCCCGAAAAGTCATAGCTTTCGTCGGTTCTTGAATAAGTTGAAACGGTTGAAGTGAATAATTAACAGATTTCTATGGTACCGTTCTTTATGATCCTCAGCAAGAGAAAGACAATTGTGTCCTATAATTTTGTTATTTCCTGAATGTATTTTGATAAAACTCCAATCTACGTATGATAATTTCTCTGTTTTTGTTATCTAGTTCTTGCATTTTTTTCTTTTAGGTTGGCTACACTTCTTTGTATAGTAACTGTATTCAAACATCTTCAGATTTAGCTTCGGGCACTAGTGTTTTTTGCGTATCTATTATTAAACTACACATATTAGAAGTATTATGTAAAACAAATGGTCCCATTAAATTTTCCAATTGGTGACACTGATAACAGTTTAGGTTAGCACAGAGCAATATCTAGTTGTGATGTAATACCCATATATGTTTTTTAACATTATAAAATAATTTGTCTAATTGCACAAAAATGTATGCACCTTTCTTCAATAAATGCAACTTTATGCTTCAAGTAAATAAAACAGTGTCTAGATAGATTCTATTGAATGTATTGGGGTCATCCTTGAAGAACATAATCTAATTTTTGGGGCATTGTTAGGGTAGGTCATTACTGAGCTAAGTCCGCACAAAGGGGATCAAACTATTTTTATTTTATTTGGCCGAATTCAGTATACAAAACATGCGACAAAATAGATATAAAAGGAGCAAAGAATTTTAAAAAAAGGGTTGGAATTAACAAGGTATGTGAAATTAAAACCATGTTTTGTGTGAACGAGCTGCTTCAAAAGAAGCTAAAATCAGACCATGTGATTTATGGATGACCTCTATCCAAACAATGTGACATTCTTACAGCTTTCTTTCTCTTCATAAATGCTGATCTTTTAATGTATTTTATATCATGTCCAATTTGCTTGGCGGTTGTTTAACATGGATAGCTAAAATCAATAACAACAAATGATTCAAAATCGATTTAAAATCAGCATTCTCAAATCTATATATATATAAAGGAGGTTGGTCATTGTCATTCAACTTTCTAGTTAATCTCGTACAGCGGTTAATTAAATTAGTTTTTGTTTTGCAGAATTATATCATTACAATATAAGGAAATCTATTGAAAATGCAGAGATTACACAGAAAACTTTATGATATCTTAAAATAAAGTCATAAAAAAAATTAATATAAATTCACGAATTACATTGTTTCTCAGATGTCTTTGGAAATCTTTATAATAAGTATGCTAATTTCTTATCAGTTAATTTCTCACTTACTTTTAAGTTTTTAATTTAAATGTAATTTTTTTTTGTCGCCGTGTTTCGTTTTTTGGGCTGAATTTATTTATACATGAAAGTAAAAGTTGCCAACATGTATTCAGCCTAATGTTAATACAAATTATAAATGAAATCCATTTGCGAAAGTTGAGCTGGCAATGGCATTCAAATGAATGGTGGGCAGGTTGAGGGGTTATCTACATAATACAATAAAATATTTTTTAAGTAATTCTTGATAGAAAAACAATATTATGATATTATGAAATAACATTTAGCGAGTATGGTATACTTTTTATTAAAATTGGAATACTTTTAGCCAGGAAAAAAGTGAACTTCAGGATCTCACCAATTTGAACATTCGCCACAACGTAAATAACTGATAAGAAATTGACACTCTTTTGACATACTATATAATCATTATGTGATAAATTCTCAAATTCTAGGTTTATTAATTTTTTTTTGCGAACTGATAGCATTTTAAATATAATTTTCCTATTTTTAAAAATGTGTGTTTTGATCCTTTTAATATGTAATATTTTTCTGTAAAGTCCCACTACCATTTTGTCGGTTTCCTTTGTTATATTTTATTTAGTTTCTATGCTAGGAGTAGTGTTATTCAATAATGATAAATATAACAAAAACTTATTAAGACATATTTTTCTTTTGAGGAAGGGTTTTTTTTTAATATTTCCAGAAATCTTATGGTTTTATACATATGACAAGTTTGACTCTTATTCATCTATGCCTATCAGCCACAAGGATTAATAGTGTCTTCTCATCTTATTAATAGTGCCTTGGTGTTGCAAGGGAAATATAACACATTGATTATGTAAAACTATGGATCTTAACAGTCATCTCAAATATTTTACACTATTGTTGAGCCTTTAAATTTGGTAAAAATGTGTTATCTAATGTTTATTTATCAAAGACAATCTATCTAGTTTTGTAATGGATAGAATGCTTGGGTGTGTTTGTATATTACTGCAATACAAAAGTAATGTACTATTGGCTGATGAGCAATCTCTTAGAAATTCATTCATGACACAGATTAAAGATTGTTAACTTAAAGTTTGTGTATGTACATGCATTACAAGACATATCTTTGCTTGGAACTGATATTAAATACATTAAATTACCTAGTTATAGAAAGCTCCTGCTTCTATATGTTGCTCTGGTACCCGGTGAAGTGTTGATTTTTTTTTTGTCAAGTCTTGCTGCATGCTGTACTTTACTTTCAGAACATCTAAAGAAATATTAAATTATGTAAAATAAGAGAGAGATAAATAGTTGAATGATTATATATACTCTTATATAAATGCGAAATGGTTAAAACCATTCCCAGTAACAGACACCATCGTCTATTGAGAATTGATTGTTCACTTCAATTGTAGCCCAACATTTTTTGTTGATAAATTTGTATAGAATATTGACTGTGATTCTAAATTATTAGGTGGCCTTTGGTAATATACATATTATATGTGTTTTATTGTTATCACTTATTTATTGTAAATTATTTGATGTACCTATCTAAAAGAAATTGTACAAAATGTGAAAGTGAAGTTTGTAACTTTTGAATATTTTGTTTTGTTGCAATCAACGGCCTTTCTCCTTTGATAATGTTGATAGTATTTGTACGACATCAGTACACACATTAGATTAAATAATGTTGGACCGTGGTGGGGGTATAGAAGCCATGATGCACACATTCAACCAGACATACTTAACTATCATAAGTGTCATGGTGTCTTTTTTATAATATTAAAGGAGAATACCATTATAAAAACGGCAATACTCGACTAGAATTAAGATAAGTTCACGTTATGGTAAATCATGATTTTGAAAAGTTTTTCAACATTTTGAGGTCTAGTTAATTAATATTTTATTTTGAAGTTAGATTTCACTACACTTACATTATATTATTACACCCACAATAAAAATGCTGTAAAACGAACATTTGGAGAGTGAAATAATGATACACAAATATCGTATCACAGGATTCTAAAAGAACGCTTTGAAACTTTTAGTTTTTCATCTGTTGAACATAATTGCAATTAGTTGTTTATGCAATGAAATACAAACGCATGAAAAAGTGATACATAAACGCATAAGAAACAATGCTCTGAGCATGACAAACTTATTTTTTGAGATTATAAAATAAATCATTTTGATAATTTGTTTTCACAATTCTGAATAAATTCTATTTTAACTGCTGCCATAGAATTGTTCACTAAGACAATTTATAAGGCATGCATTACACTAATTGTACCTAAATTTTGAAATTTTATACTATTTTTTTATGAAAGGGATGAAAGATGAAAATTTCAAATCTAAAGTCTGTTCGACATCTGGGAAAATAAACCCAAGATCTAGCAGGTTCTAAAAGTCTTCTCTAATTCAATTATCGTATAGACAAAATTCTGATAAATTGTTCCATCTTATTTCTGAAGAGGGGTGCTAACATTTGGAGACAAGATGTCTCATACTGTCGTGGAGAATCTTCTATGGTATAAAATAAACTCTCCCTTGAAAAACTACAGGTAGTTGTGAAAACTGTAACTACGCATGTGTTGATTAGTATGCTATCTAGACGTTTATAATTTGCTTCTTTATGTAAAGATTGGCTCTTTATCTAAAAATATTGTAACAGATATGTGAATATTTCATGGAAAAAATGGGATTAATCCACCCATTTAACAGTACTATGTTTACATCCAAAAGCGATTGATTCTTCGGACAGTAATTATTCTCTGTAATCATAAACACATCTGCACTGCTGTGGATAAATTTCCAACGTCCAAAATCATAACTAACAGGGTTTCCAGATTATAATTTCATTTCTCAAACGGCATTTATTGCGCATTTTGGTAGGATTACCACAAAATAATTCTGAAATGTGTTCATATTTCCCGACAATATGCATGCCCAATAATGAAAAGATACCGGATTCAATAATACCATAATATTGCATTTCTTACAGTGGCGTAACTATACCATCTGTGGCCCGTGGCAAATTCTTTGGGCGGGGCCCTATCATTAAAAATCGTCACGTTGTACTTGACGAACTTGAGTACCTACTTAGTTTAATTTTAATAAACCACTCATGTAGTTACCCAACTAATTAAATTTTATTTTCAAGAGCATAGCTTTATACATTAACAATGAAATAACAATTTAATTTCAATAAGATATTTATTAAGAAAAATCTTTTCTCCGAGCTTTTTGTTCCGCAAAAGTATCTATGACATCATCAAAGTTTAAAGATCGGGCCATAGAATTTTCAATAGATAGAATAGCCAAGTTACGTAATCTGTCTTGTCCCATAAAGTTTCTTAAATAAGTTTTATTTATTTTAGTTTTGAAAATCATCGTTCAGCACTAGCTGTAGTCACAGGAATCGTAACAAATAACATTAATGCAGTGCATACTTCAGGAAAGCTGCAGGACATAAAATGATTCTTTATTATTAATAAATCAACAAGGTCTCTAATACACGAAGATTTTTCTAATTCGTCTCTGAAAGTGGACCGAAAACTGAGAATTTCCCTGGCAAATGATTCAGATATGTCTTTTATATATATCAACAAATTCTAGAGCTTTTATAATAGATCAGTGCCATCTAAAATTTGAAAAGTCGAAGGTTGCAAAACACTGAAATTGGAAACAATTTCATTCATCGGCAGGAAACGCGATTTCAGTTGATTAATAATGATGTCCAATACTTGATAAAATATGTTCACTTTGAACAAACTTTCGTAAGCGCTTTTGGACGACTTCAACAAACCGAACTTTAAAGCATAAACAGCATCATAACGTCCAGCCCGTCTAGTAGGGTTTAATGTTTTTAATGTTATTGAAGTTGAAGACTCCGTTTCTTTATTAGATATAAAACTTGATAGTATATTCCATCTTTTGATACTATGTCCAAAAAATTATAAATTTGTTGAACTGTATCAAAAAATTTTGCATATCACTAACCTCCCTTACTGCATCATTAAGTACTAGATTTAAATTATGAGCAGCGCAGTGAACACATACGGCATTTGGCTCGATATCTTTAATGAGTTTTGAACTCCACCATAAGTCCCTTCCATTGTGTTAGCACCATCATATCCTTGTCCTCGACACTTATTTAGAGGAATATTTTTGTCATTTATGGATTTAATAATTTGCTTGGACATTGCTAAAGCAGTTTGATCCTTAGCTTCATGAAATCCTAAAATAACTCTTTAATGACGAGTGCCTTTGGGTTTCCATTATCATCTTTCTCGATCATACAATAACGGTAAAGTTCACACATTTGATCAATTTTACAAATATGATAGAGTAAAATGGTGCGGCATTTATTTCATTTATGAGTGCATTTTCTATTTTAGAACCAGAACAGAAATTAGCTCATTTTGTATTTTTGGACTTAAATATTTTATCTAGCTTTTGGTTTGCTTAGCAATTCTTGTAAAATCGGGTCGTATTTTCTTAATAACTCAATAATACTCAAAAGTTTCCTAGGAGCTCGGATCATTGCTATCTGCCTTTTCTCTGTGGCCACGGAAGGCTAAATTACACGTTGAAAGTATCAGAGTAACTTCAAGTAGTCTAGAAAGTACTTGGCGCCAAAAAGATTTTTCTTTTTTGGTCACGGACTCTTGCTCTTCATCGAGTGCTCCGTGTAGCCGCCACTGTTGATACGTAAGACAAGAATCCAGATGAATTTTCGATGTCTCGTGTCTTTCTATGGCGTCTACAATATGTTTCCAGTCGTCATAGCCCTCCATCCAAACATTTTGTATTTTTTTAGATGCCGGATTTGCGAATAACCAACACGGTTCACAATACGCCTTCTGAAGTATTAAAAATATGATAGCCATGTACGTTCAAGTTTCACGCTCAGACTTGGAAACAATATAGTAATGTTTTTCTAGAAAAGATCTATTGTCACTATCTTTTAAGAAAGGGCCCTTAGGTTTACAATGTCCGTTTTCGATCACGAACCGTTTTAATTGATCAGTTAGCTCTTTAAAATTACCCTTATCAGTAACATATGGTGAAGATGCAATATTGTTCACACTAAAATATGGTTCACTTTGATTTTGCTAGTTCCTTGTTGTGGTTGTTCTGGATCTGGATAGACACTGGTGTCGGGTGCTGCATCTGGTAATTCTGGTATACTTTTAGTAAAGTCCAATTCTTCACTTTTGGAGCACTGTCCACTCGCATTTTACTAATAAAATCATCATATTTCAAGTACCGGCTAATTTTAGGTAACTTTTATTTTTCTTCAGTCTCCCTCTTTCTCTTTCGTTTTCACTCCCACTTAGATATTTTCTAGAACTAGACATTTTAATATGTAACTTTCACAATTACTTCGCTTTAATAAAGCAGCAACTACGAAAAAGATTCAAACAAAGAATGCGCAGTAGAGCCCTCCATATGTAAAATAGCAAATCCGGGATTCCCCTAACATAGTCTTGCTAGCTCGCTCTAACGCCAACGCCACGAAAAAAGTACTTTCTTGGTTAACAAAATGAGGGCAATTCCCCGACCGTCAATACTCACCCGTGCTACCAACGTACCGCGACAAAAAATGGAGTAACCAATAGATGCGTTTTAAAATTGATTAACATCTTATTGTATAGGATGTGATGTGTTGAAATCTTAATGCTTAGTTTGAATTTGTATTACGGTATATAGCTGTCTCACTTAAATATATGTTGTTAAGTAAAATAAAATTATATAATATAAATAAATAAAAAAAAATAATAAAACAAGTACCTACCTACTTAGATACAAAGTTAAAAAAAATATTTCTGAGCTCGCGGCCTCTTGGGCCGGGGCCCTCTTGGGTCGGGGGCCCGTGGCATTTTGCCAGCCCTGCCGCCCTATAGTTACGCCACTGATTTCTTAAGTACCTACACATGAGTGAAATAACGGCTAGAAATCCTTTTCAAAATCTATCATTTCCACCTATTTCTCTAGATTTAACAGTGATGGCGGCAGATTGATACGTCAGTAAAGGACGCCATTTAAACGTTTTTCGTACAAGTAAATTTTAAATCTATCATCGGCGGATATATCGTTACAATCTCCGACTTACAAGGCGACTTCTTTGCTATGTATTGACACAAACTGGTACCACTACTATTGATTTATTTTAAAAATATGCTTTGATCTATCAACTTTTATATAGAACGAGTTTACGTCAGCATCGACACACGACCAATAAAAGAGTGAATGTGGATACAAATCGAAACAACGGTTTTCGTCAACCCTTAATTTTCTTGTCTGTCGGGAAGGAGGTGACGATAATCGCAATCCACGCTAGCTCCAAGAGACAGAATTATCAATATTGATTACGCTGAATTTTAAAGTTATCACTTTACATTGACACATATTTTGAAGGGGCATAACAGTTTTCATTTCATTGTCATCGTTATTGATTTATTTGTAATGTTTTGTAAATTGTAGTTGATGCCTGTTGATTGCGTGTCGTTTCTTAATTTTCATGTGAACTAGTTTTAAAATCGTACTCGGATGTAGACAAGATGAGTTTAATAGAAGCATCATGATTTCTACAGATGTTATCCACCATGGTTCAATGTCTCACCTAATTATATATCAATATTATTCAAAATTTATATGAATTAATCTATGTTTTTTTTTTGACTGTATTTGCATTTTAAAAATAACGTTTTTGTTCATGAAAAAACGGAAAATCATAAAACTAATAATTTAAAAATAAATTGTATATGTTTTTTTCCCATATGATATTACGATACAAATTGCAAAACTGTTATTGTCCTGATAATAAAGTACATTGAATTGTAGATTAAATGTTTATGTAAAAACTATAACGTAAGTTAACGTAATCATTTTCAGATCAAATTACAAGTCTTATTTATTTCACAATAAATTATTTAATCAAATAATAACTTTATACAGTGTGTAATAAAATTGTTTTGATAGAACATCTGTTTACAAAGAGTTGTAAATTCAAGTTTATAAAATTATAATTTATTATATAATGTGAAATAAAAAATTTAATTGTATTGTTAGTCATTTGTAACAGTTAATAACATATTGAGAGTTTGTTATTAAATTCCATTGTATATAAACTATGTTGTTTATTTAGACACTGATGTAATTGAAAAATTAGTTAATATTATTGTGCATTTCGAGATAAACGTATAATGAAAAAAAGATCAGAAAATGAAAATAAAAAAATCTCCGAGATAACGCGTAGGTATTTACCAGTAGTGTCAATTCACTATCAATTTAAAAAATTTACTTTCACTCTCGATTTTTTCACATCACTCGTAACAGCGGAATCATAACTAAAATAATTATCTAAAACATCATGTAGTTAAGTTTGAACTTTAACGAACTCTACACCTTGTGACAAACGGTTTTGAGCTCCATACACAAGGTGAACACGGCTTTTGGCCGGGGCAGTGGAGCAAATCGGAAACTAAGCAGGGACCCCGCATTAGTTTTGCTTTACAAGACACTACACGAAGTTATTAGACATCTACATAGGTGACACTAAAAAACGACCATTGGTACCTACACAAAGTCTAAAAGAGATGTTTCATATCCCGTCTGCAGTGGCGTAGCTAGCCTGAGTGTCACCCGGGGCGGATTTGAAGTGACACCCTAAGAATCAAAACTGTTGACTTGAAGAAAAACTGTAATGATAAACAATGTTTTATATCTCGTTGTGCAGTTTTTGTGAATCAAAATTTGCGGTCAGATGAACTCGGGTGTCACCCCTGAATGGGTGGCACCCGGTGCGGGCCGCTCCCACCGCCCTCCCCTAGCTACGCCACTGCCCGTCTGCACTACTTGTCTACTCATCAATACAGCTATATATATATATACATATGTTTTGTGAAGTGTGTTGAGTATATTTAGTTGTTTTTCGAACAACTATTAAAATTTCAGTATTTTTCAATCAACATAAAATCTATGTTCAAGGGCGGGCATGATGACTTGGGCAGAAAGGGATGCAGTCATACAAAAAAAGAGAATCTATTTCGCTCATATGACTCGCCGGTCATGCTGGCCCGTGAATGTTTATTGTTCACGCCATCTTACTTTTTTTAAATCAATTATTGCCTGTAATTGTGTTCAACAGCTTGTTACAAAAAAAAAATGCTAAAACACCAAAGTGGCGGTCAAAGCAGTATAGGTTATTAAATGGCGTTTTTTGACTTAGTGCAAATCGGAGCCCCATAAATTTATAGGTATATTTTGAATGTATGGAGTAAAGATACTTTCCAATCAGTGCTACAGTACAATGCGCGAAACTGCCGCTTTGAATTGCCTGCGAATGATTCAATGCGCAGGTACGACGCTCCCCGACTCCTCTTCGCGTGCTGTTTTACGCCATTGCGACGGTTACCTGACTAACTTCGCAACGGCAGAGTTCCGTTCAGTAGTTAAATTCAGTATCTAATTATATTTGTTTACCCAATATTTACTTACAATTAACAATGATTTCATCCACAATGAAACGCGATACTTAGCATTCTTTCTAGAAAATAATAAAAATTCAAATAATAGTCCACGTTTTACATCCACTACGTTCTCGAAAATTTTATGTTTGGTTTCATAGTTCTGCCATAACATCGGATAGCGTTTATTAAAATGGCCTGCTAGCAGTGCCGTAAATAGGGCGGTGCCGCCGGTGCCCAGGCACAGGGCGTAGACTCTGGGGGGCGCAAGAATGGCCAGACCAGGCAGGACTATTATTTTTTGGTTTGCTCCTGATGAGTTCCCGCTGCGCCTCTAGTGTTCGATTCCAACAACCATACGTACCTACATGCCAATATCATCAAAAACGTCTGTTGTTGGTAGTTGTGAATAATCTTTGTAAATATATTCAAATAAACGCCTTTTCACAAATTCATACTTAAACGCAATTTATATTATGCTACCTACCTTATTCAAGACTCTATCATACCAAGTACTTAAAATTAAATTAATTACTGAAACTTTGCAGGGTGTTATTTTATTATAGAAATATGAAGACCGAAGTGGCCCAAAAATTAAATCTTACGCATCAGGGTGGGCAAGGTATTTGCACTAATGAACTGGCGTTTGAGTTTTAGTGAGTGAGACACAGTGGGTGGTATAATAGGCGAAGGGTTCACTTAAATAGCTTGTCTGCTTGTTTGCCCGTACCAGTTCTAGTTATTTAAAAAAATAGATTTTTTTCTTCCAAAATATTAGATAATTGTTCCACCAACACCAAGGCCCTTGTGCTTTATTTTATAACCCTGAATGAAATAAAGTAGGCCTATACATAGCATTTCTCTAGCTAGGCTACCTATAAAATCTAAAAAAACAAGGGCGTAATTATCGAAGCTCGCACAGGGCGCAGGAGTGGCTATTTACAGTACAGCCTGTTAGTATATAACAGGTGGCAACAAAAATTTTAAAGATTGGACACATTTATCAGTGTGCTTAGCATGACGCCCTAGACAAGAGTCTCTATAGGGCTATCCTTGTCGCATGAATAAAATGAGCGAAAGGGACAATCTTATAGAGAGACTCTTGTCTAGGGCGTCATGCTAGGCCCGTAGGACATGGAAAGTCAATATGTTAAATAAATGTAGCTGTGCATGCACAAGTCTTATTTTAGTACCCGATTGTAACTGGCTCGGATTTTATTGGGAGCATTTTCGGGCGAGAGTCTGCCGATAGCGGCCCCACACATAATTGCTTAGCACACGCCGACCACTGAGCATATGCTCAAAGATGCCGACGGACAGACCACAAAAGCGAGCGCTAGTGATAGCTGACTCGGCAATGCCCACTGGTGATGTAATTTAAGGGGCGCCAAAATATAGTAAGTCGAAATTGATTAATTTTTACGTCATTACATTATAATATATGTGTGTGCGTGCGTGCGTGCGTTTGCGTGTGTATATAATACTTTCTTACAAGAAATATCGGCACGTGCTTAGTGCGTTTCTCATCGTCAAATCCGTCACTGGCGGCGTTAGAGCCCGTCGCCGCACACGCTACTCCCAGAGTACGTACTGGCTAGTGCCGCTCTTGCCGACCGCTGCTTGCGCCCCACGGTACTGATGGTTCATTGGCAGGGTCACGCGATTTCAGAAGCCGCGCCTCCGGCTTCGACTTCGCACTAGGTAATATGTGGGCTCGCTTACTTTCCCAGATAAAGAATGAATAGTTGTGAACTTATAACGAGTTTAAATTCTCTCAGAACGACCGGTACTTGAACGAGTGCTCACCATCGACCGGGACATGAGGACCCCGAAACTAACGAGTGCTACTATCACCAATGTAATTTACTAAATATCGCCCAATTGCAGCTCCACTGCCGTTGAAATCGTTATTACTACAAGACGAGAAAATCCGCCAACTTTACGCATAGTTTTTATTTTGTGCAATTTTTTTTCATTTTTAAACTTTTTATCTTAGACAGTTATTGTATTCGGAGAAAATGAAAACTGAAACTTTTTAAGGCTGTTTGTTATTTTTTTTTCATAGCAGGTCGAGGGATAAAAAGTATGCGAACCATCAATAAGCAGGTTGTCACCGCCGCCCATGGACACCCGCAATCTCACTAGGAGTTACCAGTATATCGTCAGCCTCTTGGGTAGGAATAGGATGTTTAATGGAGAAGGATTAATCTGATGGGGGATAAAGGGCCGGGATGGATGAGGAAATAGGGTGACGGAGGGAAGAGTGGGCCACCGCAACTCTCGCTCACTGGATGAAGTGCAGTGCAGTGTTACTTCACGTCTGTAGTTTGTGAGAGTGTGGCAATTCATCGACCCCGTCGGCTTATTTTCGTATTGCAGCCAAGACAACTACAGCATTACTCTACCACAGTCTCTAAGCCAGCATTATTTTATGTTTAAAACAAAGGATAAATCAGGTTTGGGCAAATGGATTTTTTTTAAACAAAAGCTATTTTATTAGAGAAATAGTTACAAATAATATAATCGATTTTATTATCATTGTTATTGTAATTATGATATTATTTCATTTATAATGATAGAAAAAATATTATACCTAAATTTTAATTTGCAATCAGAATTTTATGTTATCTAAAATATTAACTATATGTTTATTACGTAACATTCAACATAATCTAGGATCCTAGTAACACGCGAAAGTAGCGAGCAAATGTGAATTTTTTTATACAGTATTAAATTTTCTTCTTACATGCTTATGGAAGTTTCAAAAATTGTAATAATGACTGGTCATTTGTTTCGAAGATGCAGAGACATTTCGAAAACATAGAGGCCTTCTTGTATTTTCGTTTATGGTCCGAATTAAAAAAAATATCTATATTACATGACCTCACTTGTAATATCGTAGATAAAAATTCTACAAGGTTTTACTTATATTTTTCTGCATTATTTAATATGTTTCAACACTTGTAATACCGTAGATAAAAATTCTATAAGGTTTTACTTATATTTTTCTGAATGTGTTTCAAACATTTTTAAAATCCGCTCCCAGGTAACGCCGACTCTTAATATAGAAGAACGTTCAGATCTGAGACTTTCATGACAATAAGGTATTATTTTTAAAACCAGACAATAGCGATAATGTCAAACGATCTACTGCGACCCTGACTCACGAGCTTCGAATATTTCACCATCGCGGCGACGATCCGAAGAACGCCACGACTCCACGCCCGCGAGTCGGCAACAGGAGCGAGGGGCGGCGGCTGCGGGAGGGGGGGAACGGCGGGGAGGGTTCACCCGATCTTGGCCGCGTAGTGATTGTAGACGACGCTTTATATTTATTTTCGAGCTGTAACACCGGTGACCGGATTCATTATAAATAGCACTCGCCACGCGCCGCCGCCCCGGGCGCCCGTGTCCGCATTTACACATCGATTCGCGATAAATCGATAAGGAAGCGTCGATCCCGACTGGAAAGGCCCCGCGTGCAGTGATCGTTTGTTACCCTTTTTGATTTTCCCTTTTTTTTTTTTTCGAGTGCGAAAATGTGCGAGCAGTGCGTGCAACGCTGATTTGTCCGGATCGGTTGTGTTTGTGTCGTGGTGAGTAATTTGAAAGCGCGCATATTATAGATTTCGTCAGTATCCGAATTTCGACGTTAGAAGGAGACACGAATCGGACACAAAAACGTGTTTATTTTATATGTAAAGAGCAAACATTAAAACGCGTGTTCATAACCCTACACAAGGGGAAAAAAATTCAAAGTTCAGAATCACATCAAGCGATCGTATTGTTACATAATCAATAAAAGCATTTCGGCCGTAGATGAACCAAACAGCCTGGTCGCTCGCCGATATTTTTGGACCGAACCGACACACGTCTTGAACTAGACGTCATAAAATATACAGGGAACCATTCGAACGGCGATTAGATTTTCCTACTGATCGGTTGACGTTCCTGTCATCCGTACTGACCCCTCACTCCGTTAACTGCGATCCTTATCCCGCTCCTGCTCTCCATTCCGATCTCGTCCTCGGTCTAGATCTCGATTTCGATGAAATCGTCCTTGAGAAACGTACACACCGGAAAATCTACATACTGCCGCTAATTATTTTATTACGAAGCAACCTCATTACCCCCATACCGGTTCTGATCGCGATCCAATCTCGATTCGGTGTCGATCCCGCCCTTCCGTTGGACACAAACTAATCCCGTATTAGTAAGCGTAATGTGAGGAACTCGTCCTATGTTCATACGTGCCAAGTCACGGGCAAAAGTTAGTGTACATAAAAAAAAAACTGACCGCATGGCAACACCTAGTAAAGAATCATATAAATCGGTGATTCACTATTTGTAAACGTACAAACATAGGTACAGACAGACAAACAAATATAACATTTAAGGACGTAAACACTAAGCTACTGTGGTTTTTAAAGTTTTGTTGTGGAGTTTTTTTAAGTGTTATAAAAAGTGCCTTGACATATTAGTAGACAACGTGCGGCTTTAAACCTATTCTAAAATATATAACCTAAATATAAAAATTATCATATGATCTAAAACTACTGTGGTAAAAAACATGTGCGACGACTTGAGAACTTCTTTTTTTTTGAAGTCGGATAAAAAACTAAATTATTGTTAAATCATATTAATGAAATACAGAAAGCTACAGTCATAGTTTATTACATAAAGATTCGTATTTTGTTAAATAACGATTTTTATAAGTAAATCTACACTTTGTAATTTCAAGTTTGTCTGAAAAGGTAGGGAGTTAGTATTGTAGACTTTCCTTTGAGCACATTCAAAAGCGATTCCTGCATACGGTATAACGCACCAAACTATGCCGCTCTAACTGCCTGCGAATGGCACAGGTTCAACGCTCCCTAAAGCCTTCCTTCTCTCCCCCCGCGTTTCCATTTTACGCCATTGCGACGATTTCGTGACTAACTTCACAGCAGCAGAGTTTCGTGCGTCGTACTGTACGTCATTTCCATTTAAGCAGCGCACGCCAGGAAAGCTCCTTAAGGAGTGTTTTTCCGAATTAATCGATAAATACCATCATAGCTTAGCTAAATTGCGTGAAATACCTACAAGTTAACACATACAAATATTCTATGTAAATCAAATTAATGTTTTAGCATTTGTTAGATAATATGCAAATAAAATGTACTACAAATTAAAAAAAAAAAAGTTAACCGAAAATACGAATTGCAATGTATAATTTTATTTTGAGAAATTTTTATTAAAGATTCTAAGTCAAAGTGAATTCAGGTACCTAATACTATTCTATGATTAATAATGAAATCACAATAAAGATTGGATAAATGAAAACCAATTACAATATTACAATACTAATTACACTAATTACAATTGGTAAATAAAATAAAACAAGAAATTGAAATATGAATTTTCTAGGTATAAGAGCTTTCCTGAAAATTCTGCACAATCTGAAATTGCAGCCGAACATAGAAAACGGTGAAGAAGTTATAAAATACTTGGCCGCTCTGACCTTTAAATATAATGTTGCCAGATCGTCGCGCCATTTACACAATTAGAGAATTCTTAGTTATAAATAAAATTATTGTGGTCCTGCAATTATCACAACATATTTCTATCTGTATTACATTTTCTACCATATTTAACCGACCGAAATCGAAGGATGAAATATAATTCCAATAAAATTGACGCAACATTCACGAAAAACCTATAAATATGCTTGCTTCACATTTTATTTAATAAATATTTTTATTTAATTCGATCCTTTTTATCTACTCTATCGCTTGAATACCGAATTATTACAAAAACATGACAAAACGCAATGTTACATTTTAATATCGCAACAGCAGCAATACCCTCAGTCTGCTGCGGCAACGCGCGGCGGGAGGTTTTATTTTGTGGACTCTCGATAAATAACTGCTTAAAACCCCAAAACACTGTGTCAAAATGTGAAAATATTTTCGTGTAAAATATAATATTGACCCTGCAAATTTATAAATCAAGTCTTTTTTTCCTCGCAGTGAGAATACAGTGCTTTTTTTTTCTGCATGAATGCAGTATCTGTTGCGAGCTTGCGCGAGTGCTTTGTGTTTTGTGGATTACCTCATTAAGTTGGTAATTACGTATTTATTCGCCTTTAAGCATAGAAATCTCAAAATAAAAATCTATTTGTATTAAATTTCACTATATGGTAAAAATTTAAGAAGTTTTTAAACCTAGAATTATTGTTTAGTTTTTGAACCGAAATTAAAATAAAAATAAATAGACGTAGAAATTAACACTAGAAAGAAATCCACCATAGTTTTAGTGAATGCGAATTTTCATTTCTAATATAAAACTATCTGCTAATTAAGTAAAAATGTACTAAATTCCCTAGAGTTTAGTGTTACTAATTGACATAGGTGGTTTCCGAGATATTTTTTTCTGTGACGACTGTGCAAATAAAAATATGTTGGATATATTTAGTTTAGCAATCTATTCTGAAAGTCAGGAACTACGTTTTTCATTATTACCTAATCATATCCTTTTTTTTGTATATAAAATATTTAATGCTTGAAATTAGTGAATATTGAAGACTGATTTTCAATTTAGTTCTATTTATGAATAGCAACAATTCTATAATAAATGAACATTATTTATATTTTATAGAAAATATCACAATGTTTATTAGGTAAAAAATAATTCGCCCCAACCTAACGTTTTCACCAAAACCATAAACTACGTCTAGATAACTGCTTAAGAGATGTACTAATTAATTTTTTATCGATATCATTAATCCTAATATCTATGTAATATATTTAAGTATGTATGGATGTGTGTATGTTTGTATATAATATACATAAGTCGGATGATAATTATTAAATTATGAATTATAAAATCATAAAAACATCACTATCCGATACAATCATTATGATTGTCATTGTCAGATATTTATCAATCAAACATTAGTTTGATTGATAAATATCTGAAAAACCTCTAAATACGTTTATTGTAAACATTGACCCAACATGGTATGTTTATTAGCAAATGGTAATTCTATTTAGTAAAATCAAATATTTAATAATATTGAATTTGTGAGTCTTTTCAAATATTGTGAAAGAAGAGAGATTCATATACTATATATGTACAATATTAATGAGGTTACTTATTTTTATAAGGATGTATTAAATATCTAAAACTATTTAATTCAAAAAAAAGTCTTTTTCTTACTGTAATCATTAATATGAAATCTAAAACTGCGGAAAATGCGTAACAACTTAAATGGTTCTTCAAACAATCACCTACAATATTTTTCGCCAAAGAGACAATTGAAAAAGATATGTAACTAGTGTTTTTTTTTGCGTCAATATAAAGCGCGCTTAAAACAACAGCACAGGGTAAACAACGACATCCTAACGACCCCGACTATCAAGTAATTCCACTTATGAAGATTAGCATTGAATATGGCGATCGACGGAGCGTTGTGTCGTACCTTGGGCAGATCTTATAAATGCTTTTATAAAATATATCTTTACTACTGATCTGGCCGGTGAAATGTTCATATTTTCACGGGTAAATAACATTGGCGATATAATTTTTCATTTCTTTATATTAAATTTTAGTCTCGCTTCTTGAGAAACTCTACCGAAATACTTTAAAGCATTCAACGGTTCTAAAACTATATCATCAAAAATCGAAGTTAGATATATGATGTATTACATTATAGTATAGGCGTGGATGTCCTAGTTTTTCTATAAATAAAAACTGGCCGAAGCCATTATTACAAAGAAATGCACTACAGATGAAAAAAGTACGTTGCTATACTTCACAGAAAAACAAATTAGCATATCGACTACTACTATTAAAATAGTGGAAACTAAAGTGCATCAGCAAAAGAGCATATATTCATGGCACTTACGTCCTTTTGTTGAGAATCGCAGTTTTTCGGCAATAACTCGAAAATAGTATATCCGACCATGTTTAAAATAATTTTCGTAGAAAGTATTTAGTAAGCGTTATCTTCGTTATTTTTTTTATATTTTTCGGACATACGGTTTAGAAAATAAAAGGGGGAGGGACAATTTTTACAAGTTCCGGAGAGATTATTTCCGAAATTATTCACATAATTAGAAAAATTGTTTCGAAACCTTAAATTGTTTTTAAAAGAACTGCCGAGATACGAGTATGTGCTTCTTTTTGATGCTTGTTGATAAAAATTTTCAACTTACAGCTAAGAAAATTTAAAAAAATCGGGAAGTTATTGGTGTGTATGTGTGTGTGTGTGCGTGCGAGCGTGGGTGCGTGTGTGTGTATGTTCTTATGTATGGATGTACGTAAACCTCTCATGATTTTTGAACGGCTAGAGCGATAGGAACCGCACAGGTGGCGTTCGAAATGCTTCACAAAATAAGATTTCTTATAAATTTAAACCGAGTCAGACCAGTAGATTTTGAGATAAAAAATAAAATTTTGTGAAACTGTTTTTTTCGAATAACTTTTAAACTACTTTATCGATTCCAAAAACTAATCAGCTCTTGTCATCAAAAAACCACGTCAATCGCCGTTGATTCGGTCAAAATCGGTTGATTTATTCGTGAGATATTATTAATGAATAATTTAAAAAAATAATGTTTTTTTAATTACTCCGAAATTTAATAGTTAACTTCTCAACACTCAATAGTTAATTATTTCAAATGAGAGTTTGAAGCACATCGCTGTAAGTATAATAGCCGATTAACTATTCTTTTTATATATGATCTTCAACTGAACTTAAAAGTCTAATATGATAATCTGGATTAATTCTTTACACGTAGAAAATCATCCCGTCAACCTTATGTTCTATAGGGTGTCGTTTTTTGTAAAGGTTACATTACGAAAGTTCGAATTTTTTACCAACTTCTATAAAGGCAGGACTCCTTCGACGCGGAAAATCAATCGAATCCATACGTCGATGGAATACGTAAGATGTAAGAATTCCGCACACTTTATACGGGAGGCTTAAAGGGCATAGAGCTCGCGTCTATGTCGAATAATTTTTGCGGCCATGTTTGAAATAAAAAGGGGGCAATATAATTTTAATTATAATCATGAGCATATATCAAAAATTGGCCGTAAATTCGTTCGTCTTTCTCCATTTCTCCCTCTTTCGTCCGTCGCACCTCACACACGAGATTTAATGATCCGTCGTTAAACCTCTCAAAAAGATTATGACCCGAATTAGTGTAGCAGGGAAGGTTATAAAGGTTAGGTTAGGTTAGGTAGGACTTGTGGAATGGCATGAATGTATAATATTACCAAGTGATCATTAACTGTTTGGGTTACGACACAATCAACTTCATATATATGTAACAAAACTTTTCGAATTGTAGCTGTTTCGGTGAAAATTTCATTTTTGTTTTACATTTAAAAAAATATAAATGTAATATTTATGGCGCAATATTTAAACAGTGAGTTTCCAGAACTAATAAAGACACTAATTGTAAAATGAAAGGTAAGATATCACAGAGTGTGTGTCAAATCTTACGGTTGACGTTCACTGATTGCGGTTTTCTCGTTTGGTTTACATCTGTGATTGAACTCATAGGGATATACATTTGGTTAGTTTTAAATATTATTCATGATACTTCACCAAAATACATATCAGAATTTGAATAAGCGGTAACATTTAACATACGTTTTAAAAGTTTATATAATAAGTAATGAACAAAATAATTATGAATGTATAGTGCATTTTGAATATTGCAAATGCTTGTTAATGATAATTTTCGTGTCTATTTGGAAAAAGGCCCATTGACGTAATTGGGCATAGTTGGTATACATTTTTAGGATAATCATTTTAAAATAACTCTAACTAAAGGCTCATGATCTATTTGTAGGACAACTTCGCGAAGTCACTAGCGAGTTGGTGGAATAGATATTGATTAAATAATATGTGCTTTTAAATTTTCTTAAGACTTAAGAAACTAATTTAGAAATCTTTATACTCCAATATTTTATTTCATTTTTGCATGAAGTATGTAAGGCATATTAACAAAATAATTTTCATCTGTTTAAACATTGCTTTTTTAAACATTTACATTATGTATTTACTAAATTTTGTATAATATCAGACTCTTAACAAATAAAAATCAATGATAATTTTATTAAATTTCATTATTGCGTCTGATTGAAAATTAAAAGGTTATTTATTAATTTCCCAGCTACCGAATTTTTATTTATCGAACATATTTTTCTGAAATTTAAATAAAACTAATCTAATTTTTTCTTAAAATTAGAAAAGTGTCAATTTTTTTTTCTAAAATGTCAGTAGTATGAAAAGCATTTTTATTATCAACTACATGAAAAGAGTTTTATTGCTAAAATAAGTTTTTAATTAAAACTCTTCCTTTGTTAAACGACCTCATTTAGTCACATCTGGCGTGAGTCCCGGCACCGTGTCCGACTGCCGACGCGAAATCTCATAAATCGTGAATTTTTCTTTTATCCCCATCTATTCAATTATCGATTCAACTAAATTTTCAATGCACTATGTCAATTATGCGGGCTGATTAGTATTAGCACAATAAAAAGTGTATAAATATGAGCTTACGCTAAGAATCAAGTTACGTTGGACAACAATTGTCGTCTTAGGTCAGCATTGACTAATTAGTGCCGAAAGTCGGAAGTCTTTGAACAGTGCGTGTCGTCAGTGGTGACACGCGGCTGCTAAGCGTGGTTTTTTACTCTTGGTCTCATGAACAAACCCAATGTCACTCTGCTGAACGATGGAAAGAATTGTGCCCGGGGTTTCTCTTGGATGATAAAATCCAAGACGAGGAACTCCTCAGGAAAACCAGAAGTAAAGATCGCAGGCAAACGTTGGTAATCGGTGGCCCAGAATCATACCTCATGGAAATATAGGAAGGCAAATAATGTCCAACGGTGGATGTTTAATGGTTGTAACAATATAATTAATATAACCTCGTAACATAACGGTATTTTAGCAATCTTAACTGACAATTAAAGATTAGTTAGTTCTAGATGGCCTGTATCTCGATCATGTGGCATTTATTTTGGTATTTTTCATATTGTTAGAAGCAATTTTCAAATGTTCCCTATGCACTTATTAAAATAATAATTATAATTCGGAACAAAAATCTCTGCAATAAACTTGTTATCGATGTTTTCATAAAACGTGCTACACTATAATTTTACATCAATTGGATTCGTCTAGACTGTACAGTGATTAATTATCGAGATACAGACTGCCCACTCTAAGATGAGAAAAATAAAACGTACAATAAGAAAATTAAATACAAAGTTAGGCAGTGGTGTTGTCCATGGCGCAGGAATTTATGAAAATTAATTAAGGCTCCTGTGCATTTTCTTCTCTCCTTTCCATATTTATTGGATAATATTTTCGTTATAAATGTTTTATGCTAGAAGTGTAAATAGAAGAATTCTGGTATATATCAGCAAACGTAATTTGTTTTTGTCTTTAAAATGTGTTACAGAGTCGCAATATGTACAAACGTTACACACTGATTTTATTGTAGATTAAGTAAACAGAAAAAAATATAACGGATTTATTTTTTAATCTAATTCCGGTTTAAATTCAGTTCTGGATCGTTAATTCGATATCGACTTAGATTTCGGGACAAAAAAATCGTTTTTAGAATTCAAAATTATTAATTTTTTGATTAAAAATTACTGTTTTTAAAAGACTCGTCTATTTGACTGTCTTGCTGTTTATGTCTTCACGCAAAAGCGTTTGAACGGATTTTGATAGACAATTTGGTAGCTTTGGGCCAACCTAAAATGTACCAATTTTTAACTGATCATGTAGTCCACGCCCCTCGTCGATGACGTCAGTAGCAAAAACCAATAATACTTAATAAATTATCACTGCACTGGTTATTTTTACTTTCTTTATAAAACAATCTCCTATACGCATAAACATTTATATCAGAGCTCTTACTCTATAGTACACACATCTAACGAAAATGTTTTCGTTCATGTAGTAATGTACCGACGTGGCGAAGGAGGTTAATGTTGTGCCGCAGCTGCAGCAATAACAGTAGTTCGTGAATATAAAACGTGATCCATGTGATTATCCGGTACTTAGATCTAGCTTAACATTTATGGGATTGATCATCATAACTCTTTATCATGTCGTAATAACGTTGCAAAGTGTAATACGAAACCTTGTCTTTATTAAGTTGCTCTTGCCTGTTATCCTATATCGGATAATTAAAGTCCAGTTCATATTGAAAATCATTGCCGAATAGGGTTTTTAGTTTAGTTTTTTTTTGTGCCATCGACTTTGCATTTCTTTAAAGCAAAGATGTTTTAAACGTCAAAGTTTCTATCGCGAAATGACCGAGGTCGAATTACTGTTGCTTTCTCCGCCACGAGCACGAGGGTGATGTTGAACTATGAGTCCAAAGGTCGTCAGTCAACCTAGGGATCAATTTATCTTCGTCGCTATCTTCGTTCGTCCTACTGTGGTTTTGCGACTGTGTAGTATTTATTTTTAAAACTCGACTAGAAAAAGTAAAAGGTTTCAGTTTTGAAGCCTTCTTCAGTTGTGTCGTAGCACCGGAACGGAAAAACAGATTTCAACTAAGATTTTTTTTGTTGGATTCGATTATTATTTGCCGAAATCTATAATGGTTTACGCGACCGTGGATCGATACAATAATTAAGAACTCAATATATATTTGAAGCAAGATATATATATATATATGTGTGTGTGTGTTATAAAACTCAACGTCTCTGTCTGCCTGTTGGTCTTAGGATATATTTAGCTACACATCGTAACGTACTAAATAACCTGACGATAATTCTGAATTAAGGCGGAAAACGCTTTCGGTGCACTCGAACGGCTTAAGCTTAGTAAACCATAAGAGATGTACTAAATAATAAGGCCTAAAAAAAAACTCCCTGATAGAATATACCTATATTTTAAGGTGCTGCAATGAGCATTTTCTTCTGTATAATAACATTCTGTGGTCGACGGCGCACGTCGGGGTGAAAGCGGGGGCGACACGGTTCGTGCCCCACTTTTATCCATAAAAAGACCTAAATAATGATTCTACGGTCTAAGCGAGCGAAGCCGAAAGCACCGCTAGTCTCGAACAACGGCCACGATTGCTAGAACCGTCAAGTTATTTATCATTATTGTCATCTTTAGTCGTTAGCAACGTCATATTATTATATAGAAATTTCTAGAATAGTACGGCAAATAGAAAGTCGCAATTTTTTTTAACAAACAAATAGAATCCTATTCTGTAATTTATTGATGATAGACTATTTTTATGGTTCCTTAGTCAAAATGGCAAAAACTGAAAATAGTTCTTCATTGTCCGTCCGTTTGTCTGTGTCACTGGTATTTTACTTAAAAACTGCAAGATGTGTACTGATGAATTTTAGAATAAAGGTGTCTTATACCTTTAAACTGTTACTTAGTTTGGTAGTTAAATGACAAAAATAAATATTTCTATGAAGGGCACTCCATATATGTAGAAACGTCAAAATGTAGTACATATTTTGACAGTTTTTTAAAAACATTTTAAGATTGTGTCCGCCGTTTATTTTTCAAACCGTACGTCCAAAAAATATGGAAGAAATTACAAAGGTAACGCTTAATAAATCTTTTCAACAAAAATTACTTTGAACATAATCAGCTCTACAGTTTTTGAATTATTGGTGAAATATTTTATTGTATATGGTGTTAATTCGTGGAAATTCATGATTAGACGCTTGCTTGCGGCATGAAGTAACATGCAGCATGCATCCTCGAATCTGTTCTTCCAGCACGAATCCTCATCCAATGAATTGAATATCGACTCAAAAGGATTGACATATTTCGAACACCTAAGCAAGTGTTAATATTTTTTATTACCTTGGTCTGCTAAATAACTATATTGTTATTTCTACGTACGCTTCATGCCTACTAGGCACATCTTCAGGAACATGTAGACACCAGGGTGTCAGGAGTACTAAAACTACCAACGGATTCACTCCCAGCCATCTCGTCTTATCCGAGTCACGCAATGAGTGATACGTGAAAAATCACAGGTGTCTCCTCCGCAGGCAGTCACTCGGTTGTTCGACTTTCTCACCTTCTATAAGTATATCGCATGCAGTCGTACCTTCGCCGCTTTCAAACAACATCACCTTAGTCTTACCGATATTAATTTCATATACCGTTTCTTAAACAGAATCATCCATTTTATTTACCATCTCCTGCAGCTCGCACGCCGACGACGCAAGGATTACTTGGACGCCGGCGTACAGGAGCCACTTGACAGACAGCTCATCCATCCGTCTCTCTCCCTCTCTCTGCGTATCCTTCTGGGAAATAGGCGTGGATTTTTATTATATTATTATTATTCTAATATAAACTTTGTATAAAATATTGTTATATGTGTAATTACTTATCAAAATTACTATTTACCCTTTGAAACCGAAAAAAGAATGTTAGTATAGATCTAACTATCCAAAATTTCATCCGCCATGCATTTCTTTACAGTAACGGCTACGGAACCTTATTCTGAGCACGGTCCAACATGATCTTGGCCTTTGTTTTTTATTTTTATTAGTATAGGTTTCAGTAATATATTCTAAATATAATTATGTTATATACCGAATACAATAGAATATAAACAATAGTGTAATAATGTTTGACACAAAAGCACAACATATATGTGTATGTATATATATATATATATATTAGTTCTAGCGAAATAAGTGATTCATTATTTCCGACAGGAGGACAGATGACAAATGGACAATATCGTAGACAATACAGCCTAAGTATCCTTGATCGATGACCATGTTTAACTTGATAAACTGTTGTTATTCCCTTTCTGTAGGCTTTCTGAAGACAACATTGCTTTATGATGTTACAATAATCATAGAACATCCCAGGTGCACCCCCGTCTATATATCCATAAGTCATGTCAATTACTTCCCTATGCGTTATAAGTATTCGTTATATTCTTAAAATTGAAATTACATTCGAATGGCCTATGCCACCCATTTAATAGCCATGTAGGTAGGTTTCATGTCCACCTATACTAGGATATAGTAGACTCAGCAATTACATTATGATCTACTTAATGGAGTAAATGAAAAATGCGAAACAAAATTTTAAGTTATTCAGTCAGTTTTAGGATTCCATACCTACCATAAGGAACCCTTTTTACTTCCTTGTTTGTCTGTTAGTCGGGAAGAACTTTTTTTTTAAATGTGGTAAATGTAATATGTAGGTAGTAGAGTGGAAATTAATATCGAATACACAGCTTTATCGTCCCTTTGACCTGTAAAAAAATCAAGCTTCTTTGGTGAACACAATCAAAAAATACGCCTATGTTTGTCGCACATTTTAACACAAACAAATCAAAACCTATAGGGTTTGGTGATCTTAATTCATAAAATTTGGCGTAAACCAAGGTTTTGATAAGTAATGTAAGGAGTCTGAAAACCGTTAATTTATAGTAAAAAAAATGTTCTTTGTCGAAAACTTATATGCAGTTGATCATAATTTTGACCTAAATCTGTGAAAATGTTTTTCACTTTCATCTACAAAAATTATAGTGTTTTAAAATTTCAAATGTTTAGAAATTTTTTATGAAATAAAATCAATAAAAATTTTTTTCGCTAATATCGGTATCGAAAACGAGCAAAAATTGTCGAGACTTGCGAGATGAAATATTTACGTACTAGTTAATTTTGTACTGAATCTTCAAATCGCAAGTCCTATTCGCACTTGTTCGGTATTTTTTTTCATTATAACCCTGTCGTGACCCCTAAACGTTCGTGATGCTGTTGTTTAGCCAAATAGCATAAAGTTTCCGAAGGACACATTAATATATTTCTGTTGTGATCGGATTTTATTTTAGTATCTTTTGTATCGATTAATCTTGTCTGAAATTTAACTAAATGAATTGGTCTCAATGAGAATTGCGTGTCATCCATAGTTATCTGTTTCCAACAGTTATCTGTTTGAGGAGTAAGTAAATTAGGTTAGGTTTGAAAATGCTTAAATAAAAACTATACTATTAAGTTTTCGATGTTTAGAAATATATTTCACCTTGCGTATTATAACGCTTATTGTATGTGATTTTCATTGAAGTCAATTTAAGTATGACAATTGTAAATTATAATATCATTATCGTAAACATTAATTGAGTCGGGTTTAACATCGACAGCGAGACCTAAATTGAGACCGAAACCGACAGTGAATGCGAACTAGAATGAGAAAACGTGAACTTAAGTGTGAGATGTGTGGAATAAATTTTAACTAGAAACCCTTAAGGTAGAAGGATACGGATAACAGGTTTCCCTCGCTTGGCGCTCTCGTCTGGTGCACGGCATGAGCTTTTACTCGCAACTAAAATAGAGTATATTATACGCTTAAAAGATTAAGGCCGTACGTGGCGCACGTACTTGACCGACTAAATTGTACAGGACAACGTCCCGTACCAACTGCTTAATGTGTTCACCTGAGCACAAAGATATTGTTTTAAAACTCATTGGTAACTCTCCCTTGTCAAGGTTCGAACCTTTAGGTATCTTATTCGAGAGCAAAGACAACGAAAAAACTTTCATGTATATTTTATTTTACCCGTTATAACTATGCAATGTATCGTGTTCCACGATATTTCCTGGAAATCCTAATGAATCCGGTGAAAAAGTAGAGCGGCAGTTTTGTTTGATTAGTTTCCCTGAAAACGGGACGCATGGGGTACCCTAATCGGCGCTGTGCTGTTTACAAATTCACGCTAGTGATGTGCCATTACTTGTCTGTGTTGATCGATATGAGTTGCATTTTTATGCAAAATTATTGACATTCCGCTTTCGATTTTTATCGCTACTCTGACTTCGACTGCGATTTGGATCACGAATTCTGGTTTAGTGCTTAACCCGGTCTTAGATTTGTTTTGATAATACTAGTTTCATTCCACAACTAGCAATTAATCCCCATCTTGCTCCGTCAAACTACTATTTATTTAGTTTCATGGCAAAATTTATTTGTACAAAAAAAATTAAGTCCGAAGGAGATGTTAAAAATATAGTGTGACAATTTTTTGCATCTTACCCTAAGGAATGGTTTTAAAAAGATCACACCAAAATTATTGAGACATAGGAAAACTATATAAGCAAGATGCACCAGAATTACATATGTTCAAAGTCGTTCAGTGTCAATACACTTTCTGTAGATAAATTTTCCACAAACAGAAAGCACCATGCCAGTTGTTTGCATAAATAGAGTCAAAATATTCAGTAATAGCCGAGTTATTCTCTTCTTCTGCTGTAAAATGGCGACTACGCTATTTCTTTTCTATTAAAAAAACAATCAAAAGTCATGCATTACGTGATCCGGTTGGTAGATTCCAAAATGCTCTAATACTACAAATTTATTTTCCTTAAAAAAGTTGACAGTGAGCACAGCGGTATGAGAGGATGCGTTGTGGTTGTTAAGAATTAAGCGTCTAATTCTAAGGGCTTGGAGAAATTCTGACAAACAGTATTGTGTGTACCAGGTCGCAGTGAGAGTTTTCTATTCTTTTAATGTATCAGCTTTGATCAAGCTTGCATTTGTGAAGAACACGGCATACGTAACTTTTTTCATTACATTGTACTTTTTAATCGATGGTTCGCATTAAACCATCTTTATGAACTGACACTCTTCTTTCCTGATGTGTAGGCTAGTCATAAAAATGGATATATGTTTCATCATCTGTTCCAATTTTAGATATTATACGGTGATTGCCTTTATTTAATAACTTTAGATCTGTCGGCTGATTCGTACACCCTCGGATTTTACGCGTTGTATTCAACGCGAAAAATCAATCTTATAAGATGACGTGGAACCCAATGGGAAACAATCTTTTTCGTTTTTAATTTATCATGCAAGATCGTATACACCGCTGTGGATTTGATATCAAAAGTATTCTAAATTTTGTGGTAGATGCATCGTTTGTCATCTTTTATCATCTACAGAACACGGTCGACATTATCTGGAGTGACTGTTGAAACAGGCCCTCCCGTATGCTCTTCATCTTGAAGTGAGTTGCGTCCATTACAAAATTCTCTAAATGGTCAAAACACAATGACTCGAAATGGCGAGCCATTATTAAACGCTGACTTTAACCGCTGCATACATTGCTCTTCGAACAGAACAACTTTAAGATCATAATATATCAAAGTTCGCCAGTGCTCAGGTTGAAATACATTATTTGTTTCATCACAGAGACACACTTTACGACTGCTACGTAAAACGCGCAAAATGACTACTGTCCGCGCGTTTGTAGTGAAGCGGATTTACACGCATGCGCGATCATAGCCGCGGGAAAACCAGGGTTTATCACTATCTCAATAATTCCAAAGTGGTCCTCGTACCAAGGTCTCAGAAAACTTTCAGAACGTCGGGTTAAGATCATATAGTAGGATAGGTTATACTTTTAATATGAATGTTGCCTTTTTGTATGTTTATTTATTATACCAAATGAACATTATCTATGAGACATCTTAAGATTTTGTTTCTAACATAAAATACGGGCACGCACAATTTTTTTTTATTATTTTAAAACATCGATATGAACTATCGACATTTGCCAAAGTTCACCACTACTACCGGGACGAGGCTCAAAGGGCTACCGAAAGTAGGTCATACAAGGACGTCGTAGGACTTTCGTGAAATTAAGGACATCTAGTATCCGGTTTTATTGAACACAGGGATAAGTAATGGCGCGCAGTAAAATGTTACTTATATTAAATCGGGCAAGAATTTTATTTTTAAAAAAGTCTAATGATGTAAGTAAAAAGTATTATTACTGTTTTATTTTTTTATTTGCCGTTAATTACTTGTTTCTAGATTTTTCATTTCTAATTCCGTATTCTACCGTAAAAAGATACTATAATATTATTATTTTTTTAATGAGTTGATTGTAAGGAAAATCATCAATATACTTGTAACAGTTAATTTATTTTGTGAATTCAGTGAATAGAATAAAATCAACTTTTATCACATAAAGGAACTCAATGCTTCCAACAGTATTTTAATAATGACGTCCTTATAAAACTTTTGACCAATTTTGGGAATTATATTATCATATTATTCGCGTAACTGTGAAGCAAATTTTGTTTTTAAAAAATCAGTGCATGACTTGAAACAAATTGAAATAACAGTTATTTCTTGTTTATTACTAATATTAAATTTTGAAATCGTAAGATTCATAAGGCATCACTACCTATTATGGTTCAGCTATTTTAATGACTTCACGATAAATGATGTTTCTTGATAAATGCAATAAATTCTAGATTGGTATTTAAAAAAAAAAAGATTGTTGTTGTTGATACGATATAAATACATAATAAGGTTTTTTCGCAGAAAAAAGAAATAAAAATAGCTTTTTAAAAGAGATTTTTTTAAAAATAAGTATGACCTATATTTTCTAGATCAAATCTTCATTATTAGATGCTAATATGCAGCCTGCAGTAACATACAACATGCAACCCACCGCGAAATAACATTGTATAGAATACGTAAATTTTCGTTTTTAACCGACTTCAAAAAAACAGGAGAAGGTTCTTATTTCGGTTATATTTGTTATGTTTGTTACTTCAGAACTTCGAATTTTATAAATTGTATTCAAAAAATATTTTTTTGTTGGAAAGAGAATATTTTTTAAAAGTTAAAATAAAAATTGAAACGTTGGTAGCCTTATGACAATATATCATTAGATAGGTACTTCTTACCGAACTCCTTATGGAAAACAAGCACGAATATGGACCATAGACTCCGGAACATTGTAATTAAAGCATGTAACCTAGTCGTTTTTTTTTCGGTTTAATGGAATTGTCATGAGATGCGCCGTGGCTGTAAGTGGTTTTTAATCGAGTTCAAAATAAGGAGGAGGTTCTATATTCGTCTGTGTGTGATAATACTGCGAGTTGTCGACCGAAACTATTCTTCAGAAGCTATTAGTAAAACCTAGTATACACAGCGTTAAAAATACTTATTAATCTACCTACATATGTTCATTAATTTATATGGCTCCAATGGGACAGTCTTAGCTGGAACACGTTGCAATTATTTAGCGATAACAATGAAAATAGGGTGAATAATTTAATGTGGAAGCGAATGAAAATGTGTGATCTGAATAAATTGTAGAACTTTTGTATTATAAAGAATAAGAATAATTTACACAGTTTGTATAAGAATAATTTGTTTGTTGGACTCCAACTAAAAATGCAAAGACCCTGGGATGACTACAAAAGGATAATAAATTTGGGATCAGAACTGCTTTTCTATTTTTTCCATAGAAAAGTAAAAGAGATGCCTGGCTAATTTTACTAACCATTAAAAGAATTATAAAGTTATGATTAATTAAAAATGTGAAGTATAACAAATTTTTGGAAAGCAAAATAAAAGCCGTCTTCAAAAACCTATTTAGATAATTGTTTAATCAGACTTTAAAAACAATTAGTTAGTCGTTTTTGTAGTCGGTTCCAATTAAAGCAAGGCAAAAGAATATACAATCTATAAATAAGAACATGAAAGTAGATGTTCATCTTTTAAGGAGACGCAGCTGTATCTGATCTATCTTTAGCTGGAACCGACTTTAAAAACTAATCAGTTGATTTGAGGTCTGTTTAAACAGTTATTTAAATAGATTTTTGAGGAAGGTTTTTTTTGTAAATTTTTTATTTTATTGCTTTGTCGGTTAAACTTGCGTTCGCAATTTAGCTTCTAAGTTTAATCCACATCTAATTATTCCACGCACATACACTTGCTGATTCTCATTCACGTTACAAAATTTGATTAGCTACCGTGCGAGGTGCACTCGACGAATGGACTGTTATATCAAATAAGAGCGAGTTTATTCGTTCTATTTCGTGTCTTTGTTGATGACATAAAAAAATCATCGAAAATGTATACCTCAAGGAGTCCGTTCAGGCCGCTCACCCATGTCGCCCTTTGGCCCTTAGAACACGCAAGCGAACAAACTAGTATGCTTATTCATATAGGAATAATATTTCAAGGTACTAACGTTGCCCTAAAATATCTGACGTACATTCGTTAAATATACAACGAACGTAATACAGGGTCGGGTACTCGACTAAATTATGAAAGTCATAAAATACGTAATTGGGCGACGCATGAACGTACACAAGCGAATCGGTATCGATCTGTATGTTTGTTGTAAATTTGTAGTCCGATTTAATATATAGGTGGTACTATTTATGATGATTTTTGTAAAACGTGAATCCCTCGACATGGCCTACTGCGACACACAATCGAGCAGGAAAGATGTGTGATTTTGTTATGATTGCCACCTTTGTTCTGTTCATTTAGGTTATAAAATAATCTGAAATACGGTTGACCCTAAAGGCCATCCCTGTAACTTCCCGCTAATTTTAACTGCAAAGCTATAGCAACGCAGTTTGTTTGTGACGTCTTTTGAGCTCTTTAAACTCAAAATACGGTTTATATATTACTTTAAGCTTTTCGAGTTCAAAAGTCTGGTATACATTAAACACAGTAATTTTTTACACAAATTGTTCGATTTTAAGTTGTTTTATAGCATTTGACGTCGTTTTTTTAACTCTCTTAGGTGAAAGTTATTTAAAAAAAATATTTAACGAAATTTGAAAATGATTTAACAATATTTTTTTCAAACAAATTAACCCTGTCTGATTTGTATATTGGTTATTGATTCAATCGGTTGAGGTTTTAAATAAATGAATTATTGAAATCGATCCATATGATCATTTATTCTAAAGAAACGCTCGTTTTTTAATTTTTTCGATTTTTTCGTTGACGATATCTCACGAACGAATCAACCGATTTTGATTTCCAAAACGGCATTCGACGTCATTTATTGAGGTTAAGAACTGATTAGGTTATGGAATTGATTGGTGCAATAGCCAAAAAGTTATTCTCAAAAAAAATCGTTTTAGAATTTTTTTCCCGGTGTTTTTGCATATTTATCGGAATCTACCAGTTCTAATCAGCTTAAACTTACAGGAAGTCTAAGTTAAGTGGAACGTTTTCGAATGCTATAAGTTCGTTTTGATCGGTCAAACCGTTCAAAGTTATAAGTTTACACCATACACACACTAACACACACACACACACACACACATCCACACATCCACACAGCCATACGGATACCATCAAAATAGAAGAAGCTTCTTAGAGTTTCAAAACGTTGAGATATGATGAAAACTCAATTTTCGAAAAACTGGTTAAAACCAATAACATGCCGATTTTCGAACATTTTTAATTTTCTTAGCGGGAAGTTAACAATGTTTACCGTTTTCGTTTACCGTCAAGATGTGTAAATTTAAGTGGTAATATTTAATTAAACAATAATCATGTTAGGTAAATAAATACTTCTTTTACGTCCTTCAGACAACCCCTACTTGGTTCGACAGTGTGCATAGCACTGATATACGATGTGGTCAATATAAATGAGCGCATTTAGATTGATATCGATGCTAGCCAACGAAGCCGGGAGCGGTAATTAGTTTATACATGTAAATAAAAATTGTCTGTTTATTTATTTGTACTGGTAAATCTTCGAAAGGACTAAATCGATTATAATCAAATTTCGCATGAGAATAGATCATCTGCGGGCATAACATGGCGCTCTAGACAAAGAGTCAGTCTATAGGGCTATCCTTGTCGCTCCAATATGATCAGCGAAAGGGACAGTCCTATAGACTGACTCTTGTCATGCTATGCCCGCTTGGCATGGCATGATGGGGCAAATATAACCTGGCATACTTTTTATAACTAAAGATAATTATTAAAGATTTCTAAACTACTTCAAGTATGATAAAAACAAGTGCGAGTCGGACACGCGTACCGAGGGTTCCGTACGAACCTGTAGGTATATGAGTAAAAGTTCAATTATCACGACAATCAAGTCATAGTTATGGTATTGCAAAATGAAATCCATAACATTACAATGTGAAAAGCTGGAGGAATGTAAATTTAAAACAAAGGTTTTTTTATCGTTTCAGTAATCCTTTATTTTATATTAACAAATATCATTTATTATGTAATATAACTGAAATACCTACTTTAGCCTTGCACTAGTCTTGTAAAAGTTCTTTTATCAAAGTTATTTATTTACAAAGTTTTTTAATCACTATTTAAAAATCTGGTTCAAAAATACTAATTAGGTATGTGTTAAATTGGAACCAGATCTGTGACTGAACAAGCGTATACCTGTTGCCGTTATCAACATTGAGCGAAAACGAGCAAAAAAATCACGTTTGTTGTGTGGGAGCCCCCCTTAAATATTAATTTAATTGTTTATTTTTAAAGTGAATATATAACTAAATATTCTGTGAATAGTTCAAGCGTCTAACTGTTGCCGTTTTTAATATCGAGCCAAAACGAACGAAAAAATCATGTTTGTTGTATGGGAGCCCCCTTTTTTTTTAATTCTATTTTTTAGTATTTGTTGTTATAGCGGTAACAGAAATACATTATTTGTGAAAATTTCAACTATCTGACTATCACGGTTCATGAGATACAGCCTGGTGACAGACGGACGGACGGACGGGCGGACAGTAGAGCCTTAGTAATAGGGTCCCATTTTTTACCCTTTGGGTACGGGACCTTAATTATTAGCAGGAAATCATTTTGCACAACAAAAACTGATAATATTTTCTTACGCTAATAGTTACCTTAATACTATATGATGCCTTCGTAGTACGTTCGGTTTATGATACAAACGACCCTTTTGTAAAACCCGTCAAAGAATAATCATCGCAGAAGAGTAACCTCATGTAATCGACTACCGCATTTAATGGGAGTGCCAATTTCGATTCAAACCTCTATGGCGCTTTAAACCCCAATCCTGGCACTGCTATCTATTCTGTCAATTAATTTTATCAATCGCATTAATGTCAGTTCTTGAAATGAGTGGACACTTTATATTGGTTGCAATGGGTTCTCAAAAAATATATTGTTTTAGTGTATAACACCGGTTTACATCATCCTAGCGAGAAGGAATATAAACAATTATATAAATCAAACTATAATTTGGTAAGTAAAAAAAGTTTGATCGAAACGGCTCGAGTTGTTTTCGCGTGATAATTGAACAAACAAGCAGGCGAAGGAACAATTTTGTTATAATTTTAAAACGGTTCATATAGTATGAATTCATTCTATATACACGATAATATGCTTTTTAATTGACGTTACAATTTAGCAACTATTGTACGCTATTTCGCTCGTCCGAGTTTTTGACTTTTCTCAATTCTCTCTCTCCCTCCCTGGCCTTCTCTCTCTTTGTCTCTTTCTCTGTCACTCCTTCCCTTTCTCTGTCTCCCTTGATTTGGTCTCCCTACCCGCAAAAATCAAAGTTAGCTATGTACGATCGAAACTATGATGATTCTATTTTTACGTATCCGATATGCACAAAACAGAATCGATGTTCGACCGCGTAATGTATAATTTTAATGCATACATTTCAAAACAGACTGATATGGTGTAAATTCCCTAGAAATCAATGGAGGTTCCAAAACTCGCATCGCTTTCTAAAAAATTATTCAACTTTAGATACTTCGAGAAATACGCGAGTGACACACACACTCACACGCATGCACGCACACATACACGCGCACATGCTAAATTCCAACGACGAGACGACTCAACAGTTTATGCACATTTCTAGACCCACCGTTGAAGCCTTATTCCCCCGACTTCAGAATGTATTATTTACGTTAGTTATCATTACGCGTACAGTTTCAGAGGCGGAAAGGCATGCGCGCCGCTCCCCGGCGCACGGCCTGCAGTATTCACTAGCTGGGCGCTGACCCGACCGCGGCGACGACATGGCGGAGGCGGACGGGGGCGCGAGCGAGCAGGATGATGTCTCCTTCCTTCGCACGGTGAGTGGTTACGTCTACTACTCTTTCGCTGTTGCTTCTGTTATATCTTTCACTGTTACAAAGCAAAGCTCATTGACATAGTCTTTGTTAATAATGCTGAATCTCACAGAAGAAAAATTTTGTTCTGTTTTTTTTTTATTTTGTTGTCAATCTCGATCACGCTCTTGGTTACCTTGTCAATTAAACTGATGACGAAAATAATTCCGTAAACTTAATGTTAATTATCAAGGAGGATTTTCGATTTTTTTTTTTTCAGTAAATTTTACAAAAAGTATTTTGTGTTCATTACCTTAATACACGTTACATGTATTAGGGTAATGAAAAAAATAAATAGTAACATATTTTATCAAAACTTACTACAAAGTTTATACCGGCCGTATTAGAAACATGTTTGGAGCCGCTGGTTCAGCGAGTTACAAATAAAATTTGTTTTTTTATAAAACAATCAATTCTTCATTAAATAACAGGCCGAATGCGAACAACGATGAGTGCGACTCAGATTCATGCATAGAGAGTTCCGTATGTTAAAAATATGGACGGCCGATTATTTAATGGTTTGGCGAATGCAGGATTTAGGGAGGGCTGTAGTTCTGAAAAATAATACTATTTTCTTCGGAAACCGCAAACGTCTGAAAGTTGTTCTACTCTATACAACCTTTTGTGATCGCGAATAACTACAGATCGTTTGACTTGCAAGTAAACTTGGGCGATAAACAAGAAAATAAATGGTATTTTTTGCACATTTACGAGTTTTCACGTTAAGGTCTTCTTTTAATATTCCCACTCACGATTCCCACACATGCGATCGTCTTTTCGTTCAGTGAACGTGTAGCAAGTTTCTGGGTCGACGCTGCTCAATGCGTCTGCAGTCCATTTCCAATAAGATCCTATGGGTGGCGCTGTCAATAAGTTAGTGAAATTTCCTAAATTTCTGTATTTTCAAAATTGCATATCACGCATGATCACGTGATTCAGCTTGACTTCTCACCGAACAATACATTTTGATAGACGACATTAAGTAATATTTTATTTTGCTTTCGTCCGCGGGACCGCCCGCGTGGACAGAGAACGAATATTTCTTCATCTTTTATCGTGACCGATTACGATGTCAACCACGATCCTGGTTCCGGACTCGCTCTCGATTCTCCATCCCAGATGCATATCAAGTGCATACTCTAACACCGAAAATACACAGACTGCCGCTGAACTGTCCTGCTATCGGTACAATATGGCTTTCACTGCTGGTTCCGTTCCCGGTCCTGCTAGCGATTTCAGTACCTAATCGGTGTTGCTCTTGATCTTCACGTGAACATCGCTGTTACTAGTGACCGATCGGCATAAAAAATAGAGAAATTCGATCTGTATTCAAGCGAGCTAAGCCGTGGGTAAGAGCTAGTAAGCACTGAATATTACTCCGACTGAAGCCTCATATTTATCACAGAAGTTAGATTGCGAATTGATTTCATTTTTTACGTGACAGACGTTCATACGGACAGACAAACAGAGAAAAAAAATACTATCTATTTCTTGCCCTGCCCCCGTGTCTCAGTTATTTTTTACAAAAAAAAAATAATGTATAGACACACGAAGTGTACCAATTTAGTAGAGCACGGGGTCAGTGTGGAGAGCTTAACTTACAATATACCTGATACTGACCTGATACCTTTTTTTAG